>CM017445.1:8896576-9095796 GCA_007726485.1 Eragrostis curvula | reverse complement strand
TCCTTCTCTATCCAGATTTCCTTGTAGGGACTGTACCATACGGTCTCTTTGACTGTAAGGTACGGTCTCTATTGCTGAAGTTGAAACTTAATCTTCTCTTGATTCTTGCTTCCAACTTCATCAACCTTGGTTCCTCCGCTTCTCTTTGTCCACCCTAGTGCCTGAGAGACCCAATGAGCATCCACATACCTCTACCATTAGTGTGACCGAAGAGAAACGACTCGATCCCCCTTGATAGTCCGGTGTTTCCTATGGACTCAAGCCTACATCTACACCATGCCAACACTTGCTTGGTTCTAGCATGTCCTTAGCCTTGATCCATCTCCTCAACCGCGACCTCCATCAAGTCCAATGATCCTCGTCGTCTTCCATCGTCGAGGCAACCAATCACCGGGATGTAGATAGAATATTGATGTTGCTCATCCAATTCTTCCGATCATGTGACCATATGAAAACCTTTCCTTCATCCACAAATGATAGTCACAATGATCTCGTTGCCATAAAGGACAACTCGACCGTAACTTAATGTGCATAAGATATGTATATAAAACTAGCACAATAACATCATCATGATATAAGGATATTAAAGCAAGCTACATGATGAATAGGTAAAGCATGCATGTCATGATGAAAGATATGTAAGCAAGATCACATGACATGACATGGCAACATGATGACAAGATAGAGTATACATAAACACAAGCATGTCATCATCACAAGAGACAAGATCATCATGGCATATGATATAAGATAATACAAACATGATGATTAATAGTATGTCAAGGTATAAGATACATGGAAGAGCATTTGACATACTTACCTTGCTTCTTACCTCATATGTGTAGTAGTCACCTCGTAAAGTAGTCCTCAAGTATACTTCTCCTCTATACCATCTTCCTTGCAACCTTTGAGGTGTCGGCACTCCAATAGTGTATCACTACATCCATGAGACTAACCATCTTGCACACTAGCAAACCTTGTTAGTCTCATTGACCATGTTGACATCAATCATCAAAACCTATGAACCATGCTCTAGGTTCATTGATCTTACAACTGACTACCGCTTCAACACTGTGTTTCAGTGGGATTGGTACAGGACTGTCATTCATCCCAAGAGCACTCCCATTCTCCCTATGTAGTTCATTGACTAGGATCATATGAAGAAGCTCAACGACCCCATCATAAATCAAGTCATTCACAAGTGTGAGGAGATGGGGATGACAAACATTATGGCGCTGCCCTATGATTGGAATGCTGAAGTCATTGCACAGTTCTATGCCACATACTGGATAGATGACACCACTGAAGATGTGCCTGTGATTCATTGGATGACTGAGGGCCATCCCTTTGAGATCTCCTATTCTGACTTTGCAACTATTCTTGGCTTTGGAGATGATGATCTAGGCAAGACTTATATTTTCAGTGAGCACAGCCTGAATGATGAGCAGATTGCCTTCATGTATGAGAAAAGAGGAGCTGAAATTGGGACCACTCATGGGATGAAGCCCTTTTACAAGTATTGCAACTCTCTCTTTAGGCACACTCTTCTCCCTAAGCGTGGTGATGCCTCCACTATTCTTGGCTTTGCTAGAAACCTGCTGTGGTATATGTCAAACAAGAGGGGGCAGCTAATGGGTTCAGTGTGTTTGCTTTCATCTTCTGCAGATCTATGCTACTTCCACTGACCCTAGTCGCAGCTGTGGCTATGCTCCTTACATCATGAAGATGATAGAAACTGTTTCAGGGATCAAGTTTCACAAGGATTGCAAGCATAATCCCTACAGGATCAGAAAATTGCCATCATCCACTGCTACTACATCTTCTTCTCCAGCAGCTACTTGTGCTTCCCTTGGTGCAAGCTCATCTCAGTCAGGCCGTCGCCGCCGTTCCGGCAGCTCCTCCTTCTTTGCTAGAGCCTTCAAGTCTCTCTTCAACAAGTACACCAAGAATGCTATTCAGATTCGTGAGCATCGTGAGGAGACAAGGGCAACGTTTGAGAACATCAATCTCAATCTTCGCAACTTGTGTGAAGCTAACTCTATTCCTTATGTTGCTCCACCACCTCTTCCCGATCTTCCCTCCGATGTTGAGGATGATGATGATGGTGACCTCTTTGCTCCCTCCAAGAGAGCAGCTCGTGGTGTTGTGGAAAGTGATGATGAGGACACCGAGGTGGAGGATGAGGGAGAGGAAGAAGAGAGTGAGGAAGAAGAGACTGAGGAGGAAGAAGAGGTAGCAGGCAGCGAAGATGACGAGTGATTCGTCTTTGTTTTCTTTTGCTTTTTGGTGATATGATGCCAAAAAGGGGGAGAAATTATATCGTTCTACCTAGTGATGGACTTGTAGGCTTATTACTATTTGTGTTGAACTAAGTGCTTGATTGTAAGACTAAGTTTAAATTATGTTCTTTCCATGAGACTATGTGGATGTGATGATGCTTGTTGGTTTCTAATTTTTCTAGGTTGTGTGAAAATTGCTCTATGTCTTCAAGTGATGCATAATGTTTATTGCTTTTATGGTGATATTATGTCCAAGCAAGGTTTTACAGGGAGCTCTCATGTTGTTTTTCTTGAAAATGTGTATTTGGCATTTCAAGGACAATTATGATGAATTCGATTCATGCACACATTTAGGGGGAGCTCTCCCAAGATTTATCTAGCTTACTTTGTATATCTTTGATTCTTGCTATAATTTGGTTGTTTTGACATCAATCACCAAAAAGGGGGAGATTGAAAGTGCATCTAGGCCCCTAATCATGTGTTTTGTGATTGACTTCAAAACGATCAAAAGGACTAATATTTGCATTGAGTAAATGTTCAGCTAGGTCTCACAATGATGAATCAAAAAGATTTCAATGTTGAAATCTCTCTTTGTGTTGAAAAGAATGGCATCAAGCGCTCAATGGATGAAGTTGTCACTATTTTATTTTTCATTGAGTCTAGGAATGCCGTACTATCAAGAGAGATGGAAATCATATGTCTACTGATGTCACAAGAGCTTCTATGTGAACCAAAACCAAACAATTTTCAGCTAGCCAAAAAGTTCAGTTTAAAAAGATCCCACCGGAGTATCCGGCACCCCACCGGAGTATCCGGGAAGCACTCAGTACGCTCCCATCGGAGTATCCGGCACTCTACCGGAATGTCCGGTGGAAGCCTTTTTCCACCATAGCCTAAGTGTCTATCGGAATATCCGGCACACTGCCGGAGTATCCGGTAGACCCTAACCAGCAGCGCAACGGTTCGATTTTTGGAGAGTCTATATATACCCATTCACCTCCAACGGCCATTTCTCTCGCCTCCACTCACAAGAACACGACCCAAGCTTCCCTCCTTCACTCTCTACTCATTCCCAAGCCTAAGATTTGTGTGATTCACTCAAGGGAGTGTGTGAGAGCAAGAGATTTGAGTTGAGAGCAAGCATTCCGCTCTTGAGCTTCTTGTGGCATCACTCTCATTTGGTTTCATTTGTTACTCTTGGAGCTTTGTGCTCCTAGACGGCTAGAGGTTGCCCGGGAGCTCCCAATTCGTGTGGTGAAGCTCCGGGAAGTTTGTATTACCCATTCCCGCAAGGGATTTGATAGTGGAAAACTCGAATCGGTCTTTGTGACCATTTGAGAGAGGTTTAGGGTTGAGAGCAACCCGGTTCTCTGTGGACTCCTCAACGGAGACGTAGCGCACTGTGTGAGCCTGAACTTCGGGAGAAAATCTTGTGTCAATTGTCCATCTTTTGATTGCTCTTGTAGTTCATACTTGTTCTTGTTCATATTGCTCATATTTCACTATATTGCCTCGATCTACTTGTCTACTTGTTTCCTTCCGCAAATATTGTGTAGATTCACTTGCTCGTATCTATACAAGTCTTTTGATTCAAGTAGAATTGCTAGAAACTTTGTAGAATTCAAATTCCGCAAGATTTATTCTCTGCACCGGACTGTCCGACACAGTACCGGATACTCCGGTACCGGAGTATCCGACAGTGTGCCGGAGTATCCGGTAGACTGACAGTTTGATTAAGTCTTAATTTGCAGAAGTTTTTAGCGTTGCCTATTCACCCCCCCCCCCCCCCCTCTAGGCAACTGTCATAAACCTAACACGCTTTATGACAAAATGGTGTATTGTCATGTAAAAAACGACATAGAAGGTCACATTTGTTGCAGTGATATAAGAAAATAAATTCTTGACGCAGAGTGATGTGTACATTGTATATGTTGTGTTAGAGGATTTTATATAGCGTAGGATGTGTGACCGAGCATTTTCTTATACTGAGATATTGCTACTTTTCCCAAGCGCCGCATATTTATACTTGAACCATATAAGTACTATTTATTTTGTAGTCCTCAATGTATATCAAGTAATCGGAGCAAGAATGCCCCATGAGAGGGGCTGTGGCAGAAGACACAACTTTGTGTCATCATCTAAGAGCTCCAGATACCTCACTGGCCGGCCGTCAGTGCTGCCAAATATCACCATGCTCGCCTGTGCACCGCTACCAGTTTCCATCACCCCGCGGTAAGAAAATATCTGCAGAGTTGAGAAACAATTTCTATAAGTGCTTAAAATGTCATTGTACTTTGAGATTAAAACTGCTTTCGAATCACATTGGAGTGGTACCACAACCAAGACATTGTAGATCGATAAGATGGACACCCAAAACCATTTACAATCTAGGAGTACAAGTTTGGCTTAGCAAACATTAATGTTCTAATCACACCAAAAAAAAAATTGATTGTTCCCATGTCAATCCATTCAATCCTAATACAGCTTTTGAAGTACTTACCTCATACTACACATGCAAATTGTTACTTGATTGTTATCATCGTTATGAAAGGTAATATTATCTGCATCCTTCACTGTGGTGCCTCTGTCATTTGAGTCCCGCTTTACCCACCACTTATAATACGATTGGCATTATCTGCATCAAAAGCAGCTGGTGGAAATGTACCACGCGCGCCAAAGTGTTGTCGTCGGACGGGGAGAAAGAACAAAGAGCCGGTGTGCGTCTACTCCTTCTCGAGCCCGCGTGTGGTTCGAGCAGGACCTAGGCGTGGGCTTCCTGCGCATCGTCAACGGCACGACGCCGTGGTGCTTTCCTTCTTCTTCGGGACTCGACGAGAGGATGTTCACGGAGCTGGTGCTCCGGCTGCTCGACGATCTGGAGACGAGGTTCGTGTACAGGGACCTGCCCGCCGTTCCTAAGGAAACCATTGACCCCTCCCCTCGTGCTACCAGGACCGCGGCCAAGACTTCCAGCTTTGCGGCAGGGACACCGCGCTCGTCAACAAGGCCGCCGATTTCCTTCGTGATCAGCACAAGGAGCCACCGGTGTGCATGGCGTTCTTATATGGTGTTGCAGTGCGGGACGAAAAGTTGCTCAGAACATGTCCGAATTTCTCACTTGTCTTCCCAAATTCAATAGCTTGTATACATGCCGATCATGTTAGAAAAGAGGAATACATTGGCACTCAAACAAATACTTTTACATGATGTAAAGCAAAAGGTACCAGCTTTTTTGTTGCCGCCCCTTGATATTTTCGTTCCATAGCCTTATGTTGTGACCTTGCTCCATGAATACCCAAGAGTTCCTAAACATTTTTCAAACGACTGGGAAAACATCAGCCGTATGCTACAGTGAGTAAGATAAGCTAATTTGTCAGCAAAGAGGGGTGGCGACGTACAGATATATGATGCACGGCTTTTTCCAGCCGCCCTCCACATGAATGTCCTGCTGCCTTCCATTCTTAACAGCTCTTCATAGGTTTATTTTCTTTTGCTGATGTTTTTTACACGTGATGATTCACTGCAAGCAAGATGTACGTTGTCATGCCGCAGTGGCATAGTTTATATAGGACTATAGGAGGCCGTCTGTTGGATGTTTCACCCTGTCAAAATTATATTGTCTCCACTATATATATGGTATTACCATTTCCTTCATATATATATCCATGTTACTTCTATTCAACGCGCAAGTCTCTTTATAATAATTTCAATCGTTTTCCTTTATCACGCAGTCCAATTATTTAGCCAGACCTTGTGCGCCTTACCGGTCTATCCGGGCCCAAATATCAGAGCGCAGCTGCCAACTGCATATATTTTGAACTCATGCCATATAACATTTGCAGATTGAATATGATCAAGGTAGCTTCAATCAGTATCTCTCCCCTTTCAAAGAAACAAGTCAGAAAGAAAATGATATGAGGCTGGTTATGTCCCTCAATCTCTGTGGAATTATTCCAGTGTTAGATCTTGAAAACAGAATATCTTTATTATGTGTCCGAACATCTAACAATCCATTGTGTTATATAATCCAACACAAGAAACGAAAGCGCACAAGCAAAAAAAATCAAAGAAGACACACCGCGCTTACGTGCAATACATGAGAAGTCATTGCCAAGATCATATCATGCACCAACTTTAGTATTCCATTTTACAATATTGATTAGTGGGTAAAAATAATTATTTATGCACAAAAAACCACAGGTCCAGACTTCTTCGTTTTTTGAGAATCCCACAGGTCCAGACTTCACGACCTAAATATTCACTGCCTTCGCCTTCCCTTAGTGAAACCTTAGACTCTGAAGTTATGCCGCTTCCGGTGCACCAGCACGACGCTTCAGCTATGTCCAGGTTCAGCCTCTCCATAAAGAGGCAAGATGAGCAACACACACTGTGCAACGTGTGCGCCGCTGCACCCGAGAAATGCCACCATGGCAAGGGTAGCACCTCTGGCCAGCAAATGTTATGTCCGACCCTGCCGGAGAACAAAGTTGACCTTCTATTGGAACATTTCATGTTTTGAATTGAGGATCTGCGGAGGAAACTTGCGATACGAGCTTTTGATCAGGACAAGGCGTGCGGGGCTTTCTCTGATCAGTGAAGAAGACTGGTTTTCAGATTCACATAGATTGCGCATTTGGACGGCCGACGATACATGTCTGGCCTCCAACTGGTGCTCGATAGAACAGCTATGGAACTTGTCTCGGCTGGACGCATACCGGCGACCACAAAGCTACCTAATATCCTGGTACCTCCAATGCCTATCTTCTCATGCAGGTATACCATATTGACTAATCACCCACCAGGCCACCAGTGCCGAACTAATCTATAAAAAAAAGGAACAAAAACTGCCACATCCGGTTTTAAGGTCAAAACCGAATGCTCATCTATATAGATCAAGAGTAGACAAGGTGAGGAGAAAATAGGAAGATCAAAAGAGCACATAGATTAGATTCTTCAAAATACCTTTGAAAATAGGACTTTGTGGCAACCATTCTATCTAAGCTTGCGTCCTACGGTCGACACGGCTCTGATACCACTCTGTCACACCCAGTTTTAAGGTCAAAACCGAATGCTCATCTATATGTGTGCCCAGGATCAAGATTCACACATATAGGACAAAATGAAGTAACAGTACAACCAATGTCACAAGTAAATCGTATAATTATTACAATGTCTCAAAGGACTAAACAAATACGAACGCTAGCAGAAGACTCCATAACGCCACAGGCAGTCGACCAGGGGCTCCATGTCATACCCCATTTCTGGAATATGTTGTGCATCCTGTATCAGTCCCTGGATCAGTAGCTGATACACACAAGAACACATATATGATAATCAAAAGCATACTTTGAATATGTAAATAAGTGTAATACCTGAGATAGTACCCTTAGTGGCGGTACGACCAGGATTTATAATTATCCAAGTCCATCCGACTGACCAAAGGTGAAGCAGACAGCAGAAACCTTGGCCCAAAGCCACAAGCAGACTTGAGAAGTAGAACCGAAAACCCATTCGTCATCGTCTTCTACGAAGTCTTCTCCTACTAAACCAACAATCGCAAACGCGTGAGTACATAAGGTACTCAGCAAGCCCTACACTACACAAGGGTATATATACATGCATATTTGGTCTTAGCAAGGAGGAGGCTATAAGGTTCATTTGCAGAACGCAAACTTTATGCAGGGTTCACTAAAGCAAGACAAGGATTCATAGATAAAACAGGGAATTGATTGTCAATATTTAGTTGGTTGGCCCTGGGGGAGTATGGGGCATTCCCGCCAGTTCCCATATTTTAGTTGGGCCTTCTGACCTCGAGGATCATACCGACCCGGCACACTTGCCATCACTTCCAAAACACGGGCTTACTACAACCCACTCACACGCCAAGGAATAAGAGAGGTGGCTAATCCATACGTGCGCAACAATAATGTGTCATATGCCGTGACAACGTCCATCCGGATGAATTTTACACTCTGCAGAGGTTGTACATCTTTTCCCACGGGCTATGCATCCTTTGCAAGGGGGCACATAACGTCTAGTTCATCTCCTCCGAGTAGCCTCGCAATTCCACCACGAAATCACACCCAGGGGCTTGTGACATGAAGGTCACACGCTGGCACTGTACACCTGTGATAGGGTACCTCGTGCTCCTGTAACAAATAACAGGATCCTGTAACACATAACAGGACAGGCGGCACTCCCGTAACCTATAGCGGGTTCCGCGAGCTAGATCATAGGTACGTTTACCATGTCCTTTTCCTGAGCTTTCGTTGCCTCGACTAGCCTCCAGATGGCATTTGCAAGAGTACCAAGAAGGTAGGGTAGGTCCTTCCCATAGGGGTTCTGTGGTTGTACGAGAATCATTATGTTAACGGGCGTCAGAACCGGTCCTTATATGGCCGAGCAAGCACTATATCGCACACTAGGGGTCTATCACACCAACAACAATCCACTAGTGGTCTTGCCCGTAATCCAACCCATCCCATCATCACTTTCACCATCAACATCATCACCTAACACAGTTGTGCTACTCCCAATCCCAATATATCACACACACCACCAAACTCATTTAACACAGTTGTAAAACATGTATGTGAGTAAGGTGTAGCAATGTAGAAACATTGCAGGGGTCCTAAGCATTTCTAGTAGCAAGGTAAAAGTGCCATCATAGAAATGATGGAACTATCCTAGGGTTATCAAGATAACAGGTAAACAAGGGTAAACAAGGATTCAGATATTAACGCCTAAGTAACAGACATCAATATCAATAAGCAAGTAGGACCATAGCTACACAAGCAGTAAAATAGCAAGTAATGCATATTACTAGAGTAGGCTCATAGGTGCATTACGAAAACAATAGGTTCAATCATGATCAAGGAGAGGTAGAGCTTGCCTTCACTAAAGTCTTCGTCTTCACGTCCTCGTAATCCAGGTCCTCGGATCCTCCCTAGAAGCTTGTATCTTCTGAATCTTTTGTCAAGGTCGGTGTCTTCGAGTCCTTCTTCGAAGCTCGTTCTTCAAGCTCGGGTCTTCTGGATCTTCCTTGAATTCTTCTAGCTCTTCCTCGAATCTCACATAAGCTAGCGCATAGAAATATACCATATAAACAAACTACCGCAAAAGGAAATAAGACCGAGAAGAACCATATAAGATCCAATTAACTCCAATAAGAACCGATAAAACAACGAAGAACGATGAAAGGCACAAATCATGTATGATGCAACAAGTTTTACTTTAGGAGGGTTCTATTATCTTATGCGACTATTAGGGATAATGCATGAGCACTAGGGCTTTTGGTGTGTATGAGAGATGCTAACCCATGATAAGTGCATGCTTATGTGTGTAGGTAGAAACAGTGCGCGTATGTGTTCCTCTACACTTGCAACACTTAGTTTTTATATAGGTCGTAACCTATATAAAGGTTCATGCAACAAGGGTACAAGTGTAAGGTGTGCCACTTTAATTACTTACCTATATGAAGTTATTACCTAATGGTGATTAGCTATTAATTATTTACTAAATTGATTAATTACTAAGATTAAGCTACTAATTATCTGTCATGAGTTAAGCGCATGACGATGGTACGTGTACGTGATCATGCATGGTATGAATGAACGGTTGCAATTAAAATACATAGACCAATCGATAAGATCAACTAGCAATTAATAAGTAGCAACGAATAATAAATCCAGATAAGTTCAAATGAAAGACCACATATAAACAGGAATGATAAATCAACGAGGCTTGGTAAAGATTATTAACTTGATTGAGCAATGGTTGAGCTAGGTTAGGGTTGGAGTTGAGTTGCGACACAAGGGTATTAGGTTTTGAAGCAAGCGACACGGCAAGATCGATTAGTTCTGTCGCTAAAAGGTGAATGAGCATTACGGCAAACGAGACCGACGCAATATGATTTGCCGATATGGGGTTTAGGTTATTAGGTCCTGAAGTGAAATGGCACAACGAGATAGGCTAGGTTCACGCTAAATCGTGAACAAGCATTTGTGATATGAGAGAGCGACCGTGTATGATTTATTAACATGAGATTTTGAGCATTGATGGCTTGTAGGTCTGTTATAGTGCTCCAATTTCAGTACCAAAGGGTACCACATATTTCTACGAACGCATGGGCGCAAGAATCGCTCAAAACGGAGCTACGGCTAAGAAGATACAAGGTTTTAAAGGTTCTAGGGGCTTACTTGTAATTATAGAAACATTCTAAGGATATATCTATAATAACTGAAAGGTTCTAGGGCCTAGTTGTAATTACAGAAAGGTTATAGGGACTGAAATGTAATTACAAAAAGATTAGGGACCTCAGTGTAAAAAGACAGGGGCTAAAAGATAATTACAGAAAAGTATAAGGTTGTTTCTGTAAAAACACAAGACCTAAGCAGAATTTTGCAAAGGTTCAAGGGCTCATCTATAAAAGTACAGGGGCTGGGGATTTTCTAGAATTTCCAGAATTATTTTCCTATTGAAAAAGCTATGGACCGTGTCCACGAGATCCGTGGACCAGGGGAGGGGACGTAGTCCACGGGTCCACGGTGGACCGGTTACACATTAGAAGGGGTACGCGATTTGGGCCATCTGATGGGATTTGGACGGTTGTCGCGTCTCCGGCGAGGTAGGCGGCGGCGGTGCCACAGCCGGAATCGCCAGAGCTGGCCGTTCCGGCATTCCGGTGGCCCAAATCAAATGGGGAAAGGCTCGAGAGAGAGAGAGGAGGAAGCGGGGAAATCACCACGGGGCTCGGCGACGCGGTGCGGGACCACTTCGGGCTGGCGGCGATGAATGGCGATGTCGCGGTGGTGGTGCTTGGCGAAGCGGGGGCCCCGATGGCGGAGCTTAGCGAGGAGGGGTGCGGGCGGCGCGGCTCGGGGCCGCGAGGCTTGGCGACGAGGCTGCGTAGACGGAGGAGGCCGGGACACGCGGCACGTCGAGGAGGCGCGCAAAGCACGGCGCTCGGCGGTGGCGTTCTGCGGGGAAGAAGGGCAGGCGCTCCCGTCGAGTTGCTGCAGGCCGGGGTGATGCGCGGAGGCACAGTGAGGCTGGAGCGCGCACGTGGCGAGAGGGACGAGGCCGGGAGGGTCGCTGGCGTCGGGCTCGCGCGGCGGCGTGCGGCGGCGCTTCCGCGTAAAGGGCGCTCCGGTGCTCGCCGAGCTACGCGGAGGGGTGCGTGCGATGCAGATGAAGCTCGCAAAGCTGGCACGCGAGCGAGGATGGCGAGGGAGAGCTGCTCGACGATGAATCGGGAGGTAACCGGTGTTGGAGAAGAAAGGGGAAAAAGCTCGATTCGTGCTCGATGGCGACCGGAGTGGGGAGCTGTGAGTGGGGAAAGGAGGGGAGGAGCGTTGCACGTCGTTTTTTTGTAGGCGGGGAAGGATGTGGAGGCCGAGAGGGGTGGTCATGGTCATGGCTCGGTCTTCGGTCATGGTCGTCGGTCGCCGGGGCAGTTGGCGACACGACGCGATGGCAGGGGATGGGCAGCCATGCTGGTGACGACGGTTCGGGATGGCTACAATGGCGTCGATGGGATGGAACGGGGCGAGGCTCACGTGGCGGTGACGTCGAGCCGACGAGCTTCACATGGCAACGGCATGGGCGCCCCTGCGCTGGCTGGAGGAGGGAGAAGAGGCTGACGAACGGGGCTCGCTCGTCAGTGAGACCAGGGGGAGAGGAGGTGGAGGAGGCTGGGCTGGACTGGGCTGCTGTTGGGCCTATGGCGGGCTGGCGTGGGAGAGGAAATGAAAAGAGGAGAGGGATGAGTGGACTGGGCCGGGGGATGGATTCGGCCCGAGATGGGTCAGGAATTAGGAAAAGGTTTTCTTTTTCCTGGGATTTGAGTTTGAACAAATTTGAATGGATTTTAAATTCAAACAAGAATAAAAACCAAACAACTAAGCTAAATAAATTCAAATAAAACCAGAAATGCACATGATGAACTTTTTGCAAGATTTCAAAATCAAAACTTTTTGAATTCAAGGTGAATTTGCTAGAGATCTTAATCATGCATTTATTTTAATTTGTTGTAAATTCAAAAGTTCAAACTTTTAGTGAATTTTAATGAAAGCAAACACTTAAGCACTAGTTTTTAATATTAAAAATCTCATATTCTAACTAGGTTTGAATTTATTTAGTGTATTTTTTTTGAAAATTCATGGAAAGGTAAGAGTTGGACAAAAATTTAAATTTGGAGCGATTTTTATTCCTTTTTGATTGCTTTGAAATTTTGGGGTGTTACAGAGCTACCCCACTTAAAAGGAATCTGGTCCTCGAGATTCAAACAAGCTTTCAGAGGGTGTAGAACTTCTCTTGCGTCTTTTTTCTTGTTGGTGGTAACATCCAAAATTTCACTAAAGACTTCTTGGTGTTGTGGCTTCTGTACCCGAAGACTTCTTGGAATTGTGGCTTCTGTACCAGATTCTTGTCATTGGAGTGATTTTTGGTACTGTCGATCGATGTAGAGGATGTACTTTCTTCACTGTTGTATGGGGTCCTACCCCACTTAAAAGGATTTTAACTTGGGGTACTAAGGATAACATTCGGTTGTTTCTCTGCTTATCTTATCCAAAAAAATTTAGACACATCTCATTGTTCCATGGGCGGCCTTTCCAGGTGCCTTTATTTCCAATTTATCGTCAAGGGTGAGTTTACTGCGGACGTATATCAGGCGTCGAAGGTCAGTATTTTTTCATTTATGTTGTTTCAATTCTGTTCTTATCCAAGACAGACAGCCGTATATGTCACCATCATACCAACTCTTGATACAACAGTCTAGTGATATTTAAAATCACAGAGTAAAACAAGTTGCTCATATTACAACACCCTTACATAAAGTTTATGACCATTGATGTCCAAACTCTTGATATAGTAGATGCAAGCTCTACTTTGTATGTCAAACGAGGTTGTTACTCGTTGTCTCCTTGCGTAGCTCCGGGGCAGTCTGCTGCGAAGTGGCCATGATTTCGACACAAGTAGCACTTCTGATTTGCTCTTGGTACTTTCTTTCCTTGTGGATTGCCTTCACTGCCTTGTTTACAAGTACTGGGAATCTTAGAACTAGAAGGGTTTGCACGTGGTTTGTTTTTCTTCTTCCTTCGGTATCCCTGCTTCTGGGGATATTTCCATTCTTCTTCTTCACATTTTCTTTCTGGCTCACATGGCTGGATCTCATGGCTTTTGTCATTTTCCTGATCTGTCAGTGCTTCTTCAAGTAAAATGGCTTTATTCATCAGTGTGTTGAATTCTGGATAGTTGTGAGTGACCAGATTCACTCTTAGGTTATGGTTGAGACCTTTTCTGAAACAGTTCTGCTTCTTTTGATCTGTGTTGACCTCATCTGGGGCGTATCGGGCTAACTTCATAAACTTTCGAATGTATTCATTCACTGCCATAGATTCCTGTTTCAGGTTACGGAACTCATCTGCTTTCATGTCCATGATTCCTTCTGGGATATGGTATTCACGAAAGGTTTGTTGGAATTCACCCCATGTAATACCATCTTTCTCTGTGACTGTTTCCTTGAAGTTATCCCACCATTCTGCGGCAACTCCAACTAGTTGGTGAGTGGATAACATCACTTTCTCTTGGTCACTGGCTGCGACTATATCGAGCTTCTTGGTAACATTTTTGAGCCAATTATCAGTAGTTAGTGGGTCATCATCAGTGCTGTCGTAGGCAGGGGGCCTGAGTTTCATGAACTCTGTTATCTTAGAACTCATTCCATGACTGCTTTGTTGTCCTTGAGAAATTACTTCCAAGAGTTGAGTCTGCTTTGCCATCACTTCTGTGAGATTGACCGGTGGTGGTTGAGGTGTCACATTACTACCCTGGTTGTCATTATTGATGGTCTCTTGGTTGGTTTCTTCTTCATTATGGTTATCTGCCTCAGTTTCCTGGTTGAGGACTGCGGTGGGTCCTCTTTGGTTTATTTCATGACGTTGCTGAGTCGTTGGCTTCTTTCTTTTGTTAGTTCCATCTCTTTCAGTTCTTCCAATGGTGCCATGCCTTTTAGATGCTTTTGCTTTGCACTTCTGGCGGTTCTGAGTCTTGGCAGACTTCTTTGGTGGAATTCTGATTTCAGCAACAGAGATTTAGACAAAGGTTAGGTGGGGGTTTTTGGCCTTAAGCTGTTCTTAAGCGACTATTCTAATTATCAGACTGTTGTTATGTTATTATGTTGTTTGATTTTGATTAAAAACACACTATCAGAGAGAAATAAAGAGCCAAAATCAACAAAAACATCAAATCACACAAACAACATGATTTATTTGTTGTGGCCTCATGTGTAAATGTACTAAAGACGAGGTTTAAGGCTCGAGGGTATGTTGACTATCGATCTTGATTGTCCTCAAAACTCGACCAACAGTTCATGACCGAAAAGGAATCGAGAGAGTCATATAACTTGGTCGGTTAAAGAAAACCATTGCTCATACTTCTGCATTGGTGGGGCTTTATTGACTGGATGTTTAGTGTTAACCAGACACATGTATTCATGATCATGCATTTCACCAGGTTGATTTCTGCGACTTGTATCCCACTTCCACTCTGAGGGTGGCTTGAGACATCATTACACAGCAACACTGATACTTTCATTGCTCACAGACAGAATTACATCACTAGTACAACCAAGGTTCTTAAGATTACAACTCCTTACAAGTACTACCATTACTTCTTGTGATAAGCTGCCATACTTGAAAGTGACAACTTTCTTCCAAGCCATCCTTTATGAGGGACTTATTTTGGATATCTTGGCACAAGTAGTATGTCTGCATACTCGACATACCTTGTTGTCCTGAGGATTGTAATCTTTTGGCACTAGTTATTGCCATCCTTGTTTCCTTGCGCGAGGAATTCAGGGCAATCTGCTATGAAGTGTCCATGCTTTTGACAGGCAAAGCATGTCCGACTTGCTCGTGGCGCCTTTCGGTTGACCATAGGTGGCAGATTTGTATTGCTTGAGCCTTCATGCATTTCGGTCAGTGGGTGAAGGGTACGTCCTTTTGCTGCGATCATGGGCTTCTTGAGCTTTTCAGACATAACTTGCTCAAATCCTTGTATGCCATACTTTCTCTTCTTGCTGCATGTCTCATTGGCATCTCTTGGTTGCAGCAGCTTTGTGAGATTGTCGATCTCTTCATTGATCTTGATGCTTTGTGATGGAAGGAGGTGACAGGTATGTGCCATCCATGTTATCCCAAGCTCCTTGCTCTTGATGCTCTTGCTGTACTGCAGATTGAATCTGTGTAGATGGTGCCGGGGCTTGAGGTACCTCATTCTCCATGTGGGTATCTGCAACTCTTGCTTCAAGGCTTGGTTCACGGTAGGGGCAATTGGCAATCTTGTGTCCAGGGTTACGGCAGTAGAAGCATGTCCTTGGTGGTCTGTTGCCCTTCCTAGCATTGACCTTGCTCCTTTTCTTAGGAACCATATCCGGTGCACGGTAAACCTGGTATAAGTTGTCTTCCACTTCTACGGTCACATAGTCCTGATTGCCTATTAGGTCGAACATTCCTGTATACAGACGTTTCCATATCAGATGCTTCTTGATGATAAAGAGGAGCAAGCACAGGGTTTTTAACGAGAGGGGAAAGTTACTATGGAAAGGTTTTGCAACTAGTTTTGAAAATAGTCATTTTCGAGCGTGACAAATCCTAGGTTTTCATTCTACAGTCAAGCATTGCACTAATACCACTCTATCAAACCCTATTTCTGGAATATGTTGTGCATCCTATATCAGTCCCTCGATCAGTAGCTGATACGCACAAGAACACAGATATGATAATCAAAAGCATATTTCGAATATGTAAATAAGTGTAATACCTGAGATAGTACCCTTAGTGGCGGTACGACTAGGATTTATAATTATCCAAGTCCATCCGACCGACCAAAGGTGAAGCAGACAGCGGAAACCTTGGCCCAAAGCCACAAGCAGACTTGAGAAGTAGAACCGAAAACTCAATCGTCGTCGTCTTCTACGAAGTCTTCTCCTACTAAACCAACAATCGCAAACGCGTGGGTACATAAGGTACTCAGCAAGCCCTACACTACACAAGGGTATATATACATGTATATTTGGTCTTAGCAAGGAGGAGGCTATAAGGTTCATTTGCAGAAAGCAAACTTTATGCAGGGTTCACTAAAGCAAGACAAGGATTCATAGATAAAATAGGGAATTAATTGTCAATATTTTAGTTGGTTGGCCCTGGGGGAGTATGGGGCATTCCCGCCAGTTCCCATATTTTAGTTGGGCCTTCTGACCTCGAGGATCATACCGACCCGGCACACTTGCCATCACTTCCGAAACACGAGCTGACTACAACCCACTCACACGACAAGGAATAAGAGATGTGGCTAATCCATACGTGCGCAACAATAATGTGTCATATGCCGTGACAACATCCATCCGGATGAATTTTACACTCTGCAGAGGTTGTACATCTTTTCCCACGGGCTATGCACCCTTTGAAAGGGGGTACATAACGTCTAGTCCATCTCCTCCGAGTAGCCTCACAATTCTACCACGAAATCACACCCAGGGGCTTGTGACATGAAGGTCACACGCTGGCACTATACACCTGTGATAGGGTACCCCGTGCTCCTGTAACAAATAACAGGATCCTGTAACACATAACAGGACAGGCGGCACTCCCGTAACCTATAGCGGGTTCCGCGACCCGGATCATAGGTACGTTTCCCATGTCCTTTTCCTGAGCTTTCGTTGCCCTGACTGGCTTCCAGATGGCATTTGCAAGAGTACCAAGAAGGTAGGGTAGCTCCTTCCCAAAGGGGTTCCGTGGTTGTACGAGAATCATTATGTTAACGGGCGTCAGAACCGGTCCTTATATGGCCGGGCAAGCACCATATCGCACACTAGGGGTCTATCACACCAACAACAATCCACTAGTGGTCTTGCCCGCAATCCAACCCATCCCATCATCACTGTCACCATCAACATCATCACCTAACACAGTTGTGCTACTCCCAATCCCAATATATCACACACACCACCAAACTCATTTAACACAGTTTTAAAACATATATGTGAGTAAGGTGTAGCAATGTAGAAACATTGCAGGGGTCCTAAGCATTTCTAGTAGCAAGGTAAAAGTGCCATCATAGAAATGATGGAACTATCCCAGGGTTATCAAGGTAACAGGTAAACAAGGGTAAACAAGAATTCAGATATTAACGCCTAAGTAACAGACATCAATATCAATAAGCAAGTAGGACCAGAGCTACACAAGCAATAAAATAGCAAGTAATGCATATTACTAGAGTGGGCTCTATAGGTGCATCGCGAAAACAATAGGTTCAATCATGATCAAGGAGAGGTAGAGCTTGCCTTCACTAAAGTCTTCGTCTTCACGTCCTCGGATCCTCCCTAGAAGCTTGTATCTTCTGAATCTTTTGTCAAGGTCGGTGTCTTCAAGTCCTTCCTCGAAGCTCGTTCTTGAAGCTCGGGTCTTCTGGATCTTCCTTGAATTCTTCTGGCTCTTCCTTGAATCTCATGTAAGCTAGCGCATAGAAATATACCGTACAAACAAACTATCGCAAAAGGAAATAAGACCAAGAAGAACCATATAAGATCCAATTAACTCCAATAAAAACCGATAAAACAACGAAGAACGACGAAAGGCACAAATCATGTATGATGCAACAAGTTTTACTTTAGGAGGGTTCTATTATCTTATGCGACTATTAGGGATAATGCATGAGCACTAGGGCTTTTGATATGTATGAGAGATGCTAACCATGATAAGTGCATGCTTATGTGTATAGGTAGAAACAGTGCGCGTATGTGTTCCTCTACACTTGCAACACTTAGTTTTTATATAGGTCGTAACCTATATAAAGGTTCATGCAACAAGGGTACAAGTGTAAGGTGTGCCACTTTAATTACTTACTGATATTAAGTTATTACCTAATGGTGATTAGCTATTAATTATTTACTAAATTGATTAATTACTAAGATTAAGCTACTAATTATCTGTCATGAGTTAAGAGCATGACGATGGTACGTGTACGTGATCATGGATGGTATGAATGAATGGTTGCAATTAAAATACATAGATCAATCGATAAGATCAACTAGCAATTAATAAGTATTAATGAATAATAAATCCAGATAAGTTCAAATGAAAGACCACATATAAACAGGAATGATAAATCAACGAGGCTTGGTAAAGATTATTAACTTGATTGAGCAATAGTTGAGCTAGGTTAGGGTTGGAGTTGAGTTGCGACACAAGGGTATTAGGTTTTGAAGCAAGCGATACAACAAGATCGATTAGTTCTGTCGCTAAAAGGTGAATGAGCATTACGGCAAATGAGACCGACGCAATATGATTTGCCGATATAGGGTTTAGGGTATTAGGTCCTGAAGTGAAATGGCACAACGAGATAGGCTAGGTTCACGCTAAATCGTGAACAAGCATTTGTGACATGAGAGAGCGACCGTGTATGATTTATCAACATGAGATTTTGAGCATTGATGGCTTGTAGGTCTGTTTTAGTGCTCCAATTTCCGTACCAAACGGTACCACGTATTTTTACGAACGCGTGAGCGCAAGAATCGCTCAAAACGGAGCTACGATTAAGAAGATACAAGGTTTTAAAGGTTCTAGGGGCCTACTTGTAATTACAGAAACATTCTAAGGATATATCTGTAAGAACTGAAAGGTTCTAGGGCCTAGTTGTAATTACAGAAAGGTTATAGGGACTGAAATGTAATTATAGAAAGATTGGGGACCTCAGTGTAAAAAGACAGGGGCTAAAAGATAATTACAGAAAAGTATGAGGTTGTTTCTGTAAAAACACAAGACCTAAGCAGAATTATGCAAAGGTTCAAGGGCTTATCTGTAAAAGTACAGGGGCTGGGGATTTTCTAGAATTTCAAGAATTATTTTCCTATTGAAAAAGTTATGGACCGTGTCCACGAGATCCATGGACCAGGGGAGGGGACGTAGTCCACGGGTCCACGGTGGACCGGTTACACATTTGAAGGGGTACGCGATTTGGGCCGTCGGATGGGATTTGGACGGTTTTCACGTCTCCGGCGAGGTGGGCGGCGGCCGGAGAGCGTGGGGGCGGCGGCGCCATGGCCGGGATCGCCGGAGCTGGCCGTTCTGGCGCTCTAGTGGCGCAAATCAAATTGGGGTAGGCTCGAGAGAGAGAGGAGGAAGCGGGGAAATCACCACGGGGCTCGGCGACGCGGTGCGGTGTAAGGACCGTGTGACCGAGAGGGGGGGGGGTGAATCGGGCACACCATGAACTAATACTTTTTGAATTTCAAGCAACTTAATCTAATTGCACAAGTAAAGGATACATAACAAAAGCGTACATGTGCACTACGTGTAAGTGATCAAGCAAGGATAACCATGTGCTAGGACTTGTACATGCTAGGAGCAAGACATACATGAGCACATAAGAACAACCTTGTCGGTGTTAAGAAACCGGCCGACAAGTAAATTTGTAACTACGGCGCCTAACAATCTTCTATGATGGCGAGGGTTTTGCGAGAGAGGCAAGGTTTATACTGGTTCAGGCAATCGATGCCCTACGTCCAGTTCGTGGGTAGTTCGTGTTTCGACTTGCAGAGGGGAGCTACAAGTGTTGGCGAGGGAGGAGAAAGACTCCAAGCCTCTTCGTGTGTATCTCTATGTCTGTGTGCGTTGTATCTCTGGATCCCCCTACCTGGCGCGCCAACTGTCGGCCGGTTTCTTAACACCGACAAACCTTGCATATAAGAGCATATACAAGATAAGCACAACAAGTCCTACACATGCTAGTATATAAGATAACAACGATCAAGCAATCTAGCATGCATATAGGGAACACATAGGGAAGCTCAACAAGCTATACATGCTAGTGTATATGATAAGTATAGAACAAGCAAACTAGCATGTATATGTACACAAAGGAAAGCTCAAGCTAGTGATCATGATAACAAGGTAGGTACAACAAAAGCATAACAAGATGACTATATGATATCAAGCAAGTGTGAGCTATCACAACAAGTAGGTACAAGCATATATAAGGAAAGCATGTATCACTAGATATAACGAGGAACTAGAACGGAAACAATCGCTAAGCAAATCATATGAGATAAGCACAATGTCTACTTCTAGCATATAGGATAAACAAGATAACAAGTGCAAGTAGTAGAGAGTAAGAGTAAGAGATTGCTCATCGATTTTTCCCGTGGTATCGGAAGGATGGCGCCTCCCCCTGGTCCACGTTGGGTCACTCCCGCCGGAGTATCGACCCCGTCCCTCCGCTCGATGGCGATCCCCTCTAGAGCACACTCCACTCCTCGAGCCGGTGTTGTTCCCAAGAGCACGCTTCACCCTCCGAGTGAAGTCACGGGCTTCACCCCGCCGCCCACGGCAATGCTCTCTTCCTTGGAACCAACCACCACTCCTTGAGTGAAGTCGCAGGCACGTCCCGCCGGCATCTCCGGGTACTCTTCCGAGGGTAAGGATCCGCACGTGGTGCGGTCCAAAGGGCACTCCACTAGTGATGCTTCTTTCGCACGGGAAGCTCCAAGACCGTCTACAAACATGTGTTGGCTTCCACACTCTTTGGCAAGCTCAACACCGACGCCTAACCGGTCTAGGCCTTGCCATAGACCAAGAGTAACAAACCAAGACCGGCTCCCTATGACCACACTAGTCCTAGAGGTGTATGGATGCACTTAACCCTCTCAAGCACTAAGATTTCTTCTCCAAATCTTCTCTCAAGTGCCCTCTTCCATCCCCTTGTCTTCCCTTGTATTTTCCCACTGGTAACAATGGCCAAAGGCACCTCAAAGGGCAAAGCAACCAGCTATTTATAGGCTCCATCCATCAAACTAGCCGTTGCCAAAAGTGGTCTGTCAATATGACGACTGTACCATACGGTCAATGGTACGGTCTTCATTCCTCATGGTACAGTCAATGGTACGGTCTCCATCTCTGATGGTACGATCTCCATTTTTCCTTCTATCCAGAACATGTCCTTCTCTGTCCAGATTCCCCATAGGGGTTGTACCATACGGTCTCATGGTACGGTCTCTATTTCTTATGGTACGATCTCCATTTTTCCTTCTATCCAGAGCATATCCTTCTCTGTCCAGATTCCTTTTAGGGACTGTACCATACGGTCTCTTTGACTGTAAGGTACGATCTCCATTTTCTTTCTGTCCAGAACATATCCTTCTCTGTCTAGATTTCCTTGTAGGGACTGTACAATACGGTCTCTTTGACTGTAAGGTACGGTCTCTATTGCTGAAGCTGAAACTTAATCTTCTCTTGATTCTTGCTTTCAACTTCATCAACCTTGGTTCCTCCACTTCTCTTTGTCCACCCTAGTGCCTGAGAGACCCAATGAGCATCCACATACATCTACCACTAGTGTTACCTAAGAGAAACGACTCGATCCCCCTTAATTGTCCGGTGTTTCCTATGGACTCAAGCCTACATCTACACCAAGCCAACACTTGCTTGGTTCTAGCATGTCCTTAGCCTTGATTCATCTCCTCAACCGCGACCTCCATCAAGTCCAATGATCCTCGTCGTCTTCCATCGTCGAGGCAACCAATCACCGGGATGTAGATAGAATATTGATGTTGCTCATCCAATTCTTCCGATCATATGACCATATGAAAACCTTTCCTTCATCCACAAATGTTAGTCACAATGATCTCGTTGCCATAAAGGACAACTCGACCGTAACATAATGTGCATAAGATATGTATATAAAACTACCACAATAACATCATTATGATATAAGGATAGTAAAGCAAGCTACATGATAAATAGGTAAAGCATGCATGTTATGATGAAAGATATGTAAGCAAGATCACATGACATGACATGGCAACATGATGACAAGATAGAGTATACATAAACACAAGCATGTCATCATCACAAGAGACAAGATCATCATGGCATATTATATAAGATAATACAAACATGATGATTAATAGTATGTCAAGGTATAAGATACATGGAAGAGCACTTGACATACTTACCTTGCTTCTTACATCATATGTGTAGTAGTCACCTCGTAGAGTAGTCCTGAAGTATACTTCTCCTCTATACCATCTTCCTTGCAACCTTTGAGGTGTCGGCACTCCAATAGTGTATTACTACATTCATGAGACTAACCATCTTGCACACTAGCAAACCTTGTTAGTCTCATTGACCATGTTGACATCAATCACCAAAACCTATGAACCATGCTCTAGGTTCATTGATCTTACAATCTCCCCCTTTTTGGTAATTGATGGCAACACAACCAAAGCAAGAGATAATAGATAGAATGAATCACAACTACTTGCCTAGGATGGATTGACAACATACAATACCTTTGCTCATACCTCATGTTCTTGATTGTATCTTCACTCCATGGTTGCAAGTACTTCTCCCCTTTGATATGTTCTCCCTATTTGTGCCATATGTCTCTTCCCTTTCCGCAACTACTTGCTTTGGAGGATATCTTTCAATGAACCTCATGTTCTTGATTGTATCTTCACTCCATGGTTGCAAGTACTTCTCCCCTTTGATATGTTCTCCCTATTTGTGCCATATGTCTCTTCCCTTTCCGCAACTACTTGCTTTGGAGGATATCTTTCTCCCCCTTTGACATCAAGCACCGAAAAGAGACAAACAAAGCAAACGGTTAAAAGCACAAGGGAGCTTCATAGATAGTGATCCTTTGAATGTGGATGGGATATGGATCAAAATCATGAAGCCTCATAACATAGACTAAACTCCCCCTAAATTTGTGCATACATGTGATGGAAGGCAAAGTACATGCACAATTTAACAATTTAGTCAAGTGAGGTACCTTAAGCTATGTTATGGAAGGTAGCTAAAAAGATAATGCAAGAAAGAAGGAAAACCATTACCTACTTGCAAGAATGAAAAACTTAGCGTACCTTCGGGGATGTGATTGCTTTCCAATGCCATAAAGAATGAGTCATTTGAGTATCATGGCACCTCAAAGTGGATGATCATCTTCAAACCATGGCGTCTCAATATCGATGATCATTCCTATCAAGAGACTAACCAAAGATAAACTTGGAAACACATCAGTCTCAAGAATCACAAGACATAGGATAGGCTCCCCCTTAAACCGTGCATACAAGTATTTGAATAACTTTTGAGGCATGCACTTTGTCATGAAAGACAAGTTTTGGAGACTACCCTATATCTCGGATCATGGCATATAAATAGATAGGAAATGAGCGCAAAGATGGATGCCACATGTAAAAGATATGAATGAAAGCATACAAGAATTTACCACTTGTGAAAGCATATAGACATGAAGTAAAAGACAAGGGTAAAGCAACTAAAACACAACAAAGCACCATGCAAGAAATATGAGTACACTACACACATGATGGTAAGTAAACAAGCATGCAAGTCATAGCTCAATATAAGATACCACTTGAAAGAGCAAAAACTCAATCACAAGTGAATATAAGGCACAAGAGTCTATGACTAGCAACAAAGAGCAATGATATGAAAAGAATGAAGTAAGCAAGCACAAACATATCATTACAAAAATACATACAAGAGGCAATATGAGATAGAGGAGAGATATTTCCTTGATGTTTCGGTCGAGTCAAGTCATAGCTCAAAAGATATCACAAGTTAGAGCAAAAACTCAAAAACATAAGTATATAAGCACAAGGAACTATGACAAGCATAATGGCTAGTGATGACGCAAATAGTAAGAGGAAAAGAGCATTATGCATCACCATGGGCTCAAGTAGGGATTACCTTTACACTTACCTTGTAGTCCTCCGCCATCTAAAGATTGTGATGAAGATCGATCATCTTGATCACATGATCTTCATTGTCCAAACTCCTCCTTGAGATGATCATCTTCTTGTAGAGGCTCCCCCTTGACTCAAGCCACCATCTCAAGATTGTGATGAAGATCGATCATCTTGATCACTTGATCTACTTATGCATAATCTCGTCCTTGAGATGATGTTCATGTTTTCATCGTGTTCTCTCCTATCGCTTGTTTCTTGTGCCTCCTCCTTGTTCCTACAATTGATCTTACAGTAGAGAAAAGAACAAGAAAAGCAACCGTCAAATGCACACAAGTGCTTCATAGACCATGTCTTTTTGAGTGGAAGGCTTTTGGAACATGATTATGAAGCCTCCTAACATAGGCTAAACTCCCCCTAGAGTTATGCATACTTATAGTGCAAGGCATGATGTATGCATATCATTGTGTGAAACACATGGGGTAGTTTAAACTATGTTATGGATGGTAGCTAGAACAAAAGACAAAAGAAAGAGTTCGGTTCTAGGCATACCTTTTGGAGAGAAGTCACCATGTCATGCACCCTCATGATAGAAGCTAAAACAAAAGGCACACAAGTGAAAGACTCCTTTGTGATTTCCTATATACAATGCATGAACAAGCATATCATACAAATGCAAGGGAATGCCATGGTGAATGCAATAAGTTTAAAGACAATGCATAAAGGAAACCTACTCAAGGTCAAGTTTGAACCTCTCTCAAGTTTACTCACAATGAGCCAAACCTTGCCTTGAACCAATCGGTCCACCAACTCAAGCATCCCCCATGCTCATTGCTATCTTGAGAAAGTTAGACCTTGAACTAATATTTTTTTATGTTCTTTTCTTTTAGGTTTTTACATGATGCATGAAAGTGCAAAACATACTAGTTCACAAAGGAGCTACTAAAAAGCAAAGGAACTAGTAGCAAAAAGAAAACTACACTATGATACAAGATACCTCCTTGAAGAGTAGATGTCGTCATTCATGCCCTTGACACTTGTGGTGGACTTCAATGATCTTCATGTATTGAACTCGGTCCATCACCTCAAGTGTTGTACTTGAGTGCCTCCATGTGATTGGACGGCCTCACCCGGTCCATTATGAATCTTGGCACCCGAAGCACCTTCATCTTCCTCTTCTTGTCCAAAGCTCCTATTGAATTTTCTTCACAACACTACATTCACATCTCATAAGAACAAAATGAGTGTTGTCAAGATAAAAAAATAATCAAATGAAAACATAAGAGCTTTAGGAACCGGACAATCCTTTGTTGAAAGGCAACTTATGCAACAATGCTTGCAATAGTGATCATTGGCCATCAACGATACTTCTTCACTTGGTGTGGCATATCGTCCATGCCAATGCATGCCTTTCATGTTCATCGAAGAAGTATCAAATCCTTCTCTTATAGACTTGCATCGTTGACTCCTTCTCCTCCTTGAGTGTGTGATATTCCTTCAAAACATGGACTCAAGAGAAGATCTCTCACAAGAGAAGATTAGTTCATCATAAATAGTATATGCATGAGAAGTAGATGAACTAGGAGTAGTGAATGACGAAGAAGTAGGCTAAATAAGGTTGATAGCTTGATAAGACATTTCAAGCTTCTCATACTTCTCATGAAGTTTAATGTTATCCAACTTGAGTCCACAACTCATATATAGAGCCTCATGAGATGATGTGAGATCCTTGAACTTCTTATCAAGCTCACCAACACAAATTATGCACGAATCACATTATTTCCATACCTCCTCTACCTCTGTGGTGATGACCATTTGAGCTTGCCGAGTAGCTCAATAATTTCTTCATAGAAGGAGCTTCATGATCATCACCATTCCCATCCTCCTCAATATCTTCATCATAGCCTCTTGCCGTCAAGCACATAGGAGGTGGAGGTAGAGTCTTGGATATGCTTGTGAGGACAAGGCCAACAACATGTTTGCCTATGCGCTTGAAGAAGAGTCACTCTCATACTCTTCAAGAGAAAGCCTTTGTGAGATCTTCTTCTTCTCGATCTTGGTCTTGTCCGACAAACATCTTCTCGTACTTGGCATTGGAATCTTCTTCTTCTCCTTCATCACTCTCACTTGATCCTTCCATCATCATCTTCTTCTTGTCGATGACCCGCATGCCATGTCTTCTAGTGAGGCTCATAAGTGGAGATGGAAGTGGTGAAGTCTTCATCAAAATATCAATGGCACTTTTGATCTTCACCATCGGGTTCATAGTCACCTAGCTCGCAATGAGACACTAAGATGAGTTAGATAAAAAAAAATTGAAATTCGGGTTTAGGTATACCGTCATCTTTGTACTCTCCGAGGAAGATGCAAGTTCACTTGAGTGATCGAAGAGGTGAGTATCCCGAGTTTGCATCATCTTCTTCTCAATGTCTTGCTCTTCAAATGATGGAAGCTTGCTCACGGTAGTAGATTGAACTTTGACTTGATCACCATCACCAATTTGACATGTCCTCAACGTGAGAGACATTACTTGAGTGATCATCATGTGAGGTGGTCATGAGCAAAACTTCTCCAATTTGTAGCTCTCAAGATCTTCATGTTGAAGTGCAAAATAGTTGACGTCGAATCTTGAATGAGAAGATGCTTTCAAGATCTTCATGATAACCTCACCACTTGAGCTCTTCCACTTGTCATAAGAATTGAAACATTTATCTAGCATATACAAGGGAAGACACAAGTAAGTGATTCATTAATAATAAATATGGTAAGATTATCACAAATGACTCCTCAACAAGAAAACTAGCAACAACATGATCAAGATACATAAGCACACAAATATGATCATCACAAGATATAACAAGAGCAGCAAGATCATTATGATAACATGGTCATCCGTGAAAGTGCTAGAGAAAACATTCATGATGTTCCACAATTCATTCGGTACTATAGACTTAAGGTAGCTATTCAAGCGATTCTTTCAACGTCCATAGCCGAAACCCATATGGGATGAAAACCCAAACTCATTCGGTCACAACTCAAAGGCGGTTAAGCCCTAAATGAGCACGATACTCTGATACCAATTGTAAGGACCGTGTGACTGAGGAGGGGGGGGATGAATCGGGCACACCATGAACTAATACTTTTTGCACTTCTAGCAACTTAATCTAATTGCACAAGTAAAGGATACATAACAAGAGCGTACATGTGCACTACGTGTAAGTGATCAAGTAAGGATAACCATGTGCTAGGACTTATACATGCTAAGAGCAAGACATACATGAGCATATAAGAACAACCTAGCATATAAGAGCATATACAAGATAAGCACAACAAGTCCTATACATGCTAGTATATAAGATAACAACGATCAAGCAATCTAGCATGCATATAGGGAACACATAGGGAAGCTCAACAAGCTATACATGCTAGTGTATATGATAAGTATAGAACAAGCAAACTAGCATGTATATGGACACAAAGGAAAGCTCAAGCTAGTGATCATGATAACAAGGTAGGTACAACAAAAGCATAACAAGATCACTATATGATATCAAGCAAGTGTGAGCTATCACAACAAGTAGGTACAAGCATATATAAGGAAAGCATGTATCACTAGATATAACGAGGAACTAGAACGGAAACAATCGCTAAGCAAATCATATGAGATAAGCACAATGTCTACTACTAGCATATAGGATAAACAAGATAACAAGTGCAAGTAGTAGAAAGTAAGAGTAAGAGATTGCTCATCGATTTTTCCCGTGGTATCGGGAGGATGGCGCCTCCCCCTAGTCCACGTTGGGTCACTCCCGCCGGAGTCTCGACCCCGTCCCTCCGCTCGATGGCGATCCCCTCTAGAGCACACTCCACAACTCGAGCCGGTGTTGTTCCCAAGAGCACACTTCACCCTCCGAGTGAAGTCACGGGCTTCACCCCGCCGCCCACGGCAATGCTCTCTTCCTTGGAACCAACCACCACTCCTTGAGTGAAGTCGCGGGTGTTGACGGTCCTTAAGTACCACTTTTGACCGTTAATTATTTGCACTTTATAACCAATATTCAACACCAAGAGTAGATGTAGGGCTTATTACTAATCATTTCCACTAGTCTTGGTGAATTTATGAGTGCAGGTGCAATCCATATGAAAATGAGGGAAAGTACATTTCAAAGCCGACAAGTCATCACTCCGAGAAATCAGCATCGGCAGCCAAGCAAGATATGGATCAAAAGTCATATGAAACTCATTCAACTTGGGCCAAACCACCAAGGCACATCACTAGGACCCAAAGGGGGACTCCTTGGTCCAAGCCCAAGCAAGATATCCCTCTGGAAAACCCACAGTCATCGCAGGATCACACACGAGGGAGAAAAGGCCATAATTCAGCCACCTGGACTCTTCCTGGGCTAATGCACCAAGGTCAAACATCATAAAGGACCAAAGGAACACTAGCAAAAGGCCCAAGACTTGAGGAAACAAAAGGGGGTCGGCCGACCTGCCCTTCCCAGGTCGCCCGACCTGCTACTGGGCCCAACAGGGCCCAGTTTTGGCCTGCTGGCAGCTACCGACATCCTGAAGTCGGTTCCACCTGCAATCAATGCATTAAGGCGGTGGTTAAGGCGGTGGAGGCCCCCCAAACCGACCTACTCAAGACTATAAATAGAGGGGTACCCCCTCCCCTCAAGGACACACAAGAAGGAGAACCTCATTCCACTCCAAAGGGCCTAGAGCCCCTTGTACACTAGTAGAGTAGAGAGAGAGTAGGGTAGGAGAGAAGGGTAGTCCTCCCCTTGTGAGGACCTAGCCAAATCTTGTATCTTGGAGGATACTTATTCATAGTGAAGTGTTCTTCGTTCGTTCATCGTTCGTTCTTCGTTCATCATTCGTTCGTCGTTCGTTCATCGTTCGTTCGTCGTTCATCTTCATTACAAGTAAGTACTCTCGATCCCCTTTTGGATTGAATGTTTCTATTGTAGTATAAGTTCTTCCTCTACTTGCTTGCACGATCATCGTTCTATTCAAGTAGGCATTTAGAGGCGGAATTTATCTTTAGTCTTGTGAACTAGAATAGGTCTGGCAGTGAGGACTTGATTGCCTTGTTGTCACGTGACCTTGGGACTGGCATAGGGACTTAATAGCCCTATTGTCACGTGTCCTAGGAGAGGGCCGCCGGTAGGTGGTGACAGCCCTACTTGCTTAATCCTCTCTGTTCTAGGGAATTGACTTCTTGGAATCGGTCTGGCAGCGAGGACTTAATTGTCTTGTTGTCACGTGACCCTAGGACTGGCCTAGGGACTTAATAGCCCTAGTGTCACGTGTCCTAGTAGGGGAGTTTGCCGGTAGGTGGTGACAGCCCTACTGTGTTTGCTCTTCCTTGTTCCAGATAGAACTTCATCCATAGGAATCCTCTCTACCCATACCTACCATCCTTCTTCGTGTCCTTAGACAGCTAGACTAGTAGATAATTCCACTCCGTTCCCTTGGGATAATATAAATAACGATACCCTTGAATACTCACGGGTGAAGTGCTACAACGGTATTCTCCGTACACTTGTGGATTTATCTGTGACGTTAAGAAATACCAACAAGCATTTCTGGCGCCGTTGCCGGGGAACGGTAGTTGCTTTTTATCTTCGAACCTAGTTGGTCCTCGTATTGTATCCTTTTAACCTTTTTCTTTTATTTCTTATCCATCATCAATCTTTCACCATCCATCATTGCTATCCCTTCCTTGAAAAATACCAAAAACATTTATCATGGAGCCAGAACCTACAATCCAATCCTTCTCTGCTCCAAGGGGAATGTCATTTGAGCCACCACCATCCTCCAAACCCATTTCCACATCCGGCTATATGATCCACCCCACTTTTATAACCATGGTCAGAAACTGACCCTTCTCTGGAACTGACCAAGAAAATCCATATCACCATCTGCGAGAGTTTGAGCAAGTGTGTTCATGCGTCGTGATCCAAGGCATGGCATAAGAAACCGTGAAATGGAAGTTGTTTCCTTTCTCCCTTCAAGAGAGAGCAAAACAATGGTACACCTATACCGTCGGGAACACGAGGGGGGATTGGGAAAAACTCCGAGATAAATTTTGCTTAGCCTTCTTTCCCTTATCCCGAATCGTTGCTCTCCGATTGGAAATCATGAATTTCTCGCAGAATGAGAAGGATTCCATAGGTGCAGCCTGGGTTAGGTTTTCCTTGCTAACTCTTACTGGCCCAAACTTGTCTATCCCCGATCCCATGTTATTGCAACATTTCTATATGGGATTAGACAAGGAATCTGCCCTATATCTTGACATCACCGCTGGAGGGTCTTTTGCTTCCAAAACCCCGACCGAAGGAAGAAAGATCTTGGATCTAATCACAGAAAATAATTACTTCAATCATCTTAGTGAGTCCCTCCAAGAGCGAGTCGTGTCAAGCATCGAGGAACCCTCAACATCCGAATCCATCCCTTCTTCTTCCACATCCCAAGATTCGCCTGCTGACCCACTTCCCGTACCAAGAACAGTGATGAAGGAAGAAGAAATTCATCCTCTTGACTTCCCGTTTGAATTCAAGGATGATCTCTTTGAAGGTTATGAAAACACCTCGAAGCATTCCCATCAAAAGAAACCACCAACTCCTAGGCCTCCTCCTGATCCTTTTGAACATGAGTTCCTTAGAGAAACCGTTCGGGAGTTGACCACCCTCATGAGTGAGGAATGGTTGAGAGAAGTTGAGCATTCCCCCGAGGTAATTCGGATTAACCAACCTTCTTCAATCATTCAAAGCAACATAAGAGGAGTTAGGGTCGATGTTCACTACAACCCCACTGTTGGTGCAAACCTAGTTTCTGATTCCTTTGCATACGAAATTCTTGGTGACAAACCTTTGATGCCAACAACCAAATCCTTCAAGAGCCCGTCTGGACATCTTCAAGAAGGACTTGGAGTTTTACAAAATGTGACCATTGGTCACAACAATCTTGAGGCCATCCTGGACTTCCATGTCTTTGAGATCGATGAGTTTAATATTCTTATTGGGCATCCAATAGAGAAGCTTCTCTTTGATGCACCAACACTAGGCACCCTTGACATCAAACTTGGGAGAGAATCTTTTTCCATTCCGATCACCCGATCGAGAAATGCTTCGGCAGATAGTCTCTCCGAGGATGAGCTCATTGATGAGGAAGTGAGGGCTATCTATCCTATCGAGTCTCCTGAATCATTCCTAGACGAGTATGCTCATGATTTTATCCAAGAAGAGGCAGATCTAGAAGAACCTCTCGAGCTTCCTAACTTCAAAACACCATCAAAATCTCCAATTGAGCTCAAGCCCTTACCTCCCGGCTTACGCTATGCTTTTCTTCATGGCGATAAAGAGGCCCCCGTCATCATAAGTGACAAGCTCTCTGGAGACGAAACTGCTAGACTCATTGCCATTCTAGAAAAGCATAGATCCGTCCTGGGCTACTCTCTTCAAGACCTCAAGGGGATTAATCCCGCTCTCTGCACCCATCGCATCCCTACCGATCCTGATAACACACCATCTAGGGAGCCTCAGAGGAGGCTAAACAATGCGATGAGAGAGGTCGTCAAAAAAGAGGTCCTGAAACTCCTTCATGCTGGAATAATTTATCCTGTTCCGCATAGTGAGTGGGTTAGCCCCGTTCAGGTAGTGCCCAAGAAGGGAGGAATGACGGTCGTAAAAAATGATAAGGATGAGTTGATCCCTCAACGAACCGTCACGGGATGGAGAATGTGCATTGATTACAGAAAACTTAACAAGGCAACAAAGAAGGATCATTTTCCGTTGCCTTTCATTGATGAAATGTTAGAACGGTTGGCAAAGAATTCCTTCTTTTGTTTTCTTGATGGGTATTCTGGTTATCATCAAATCCCCATCCATCCCGATGATCAAAGCAAGACTACCTTCACTTGCCCTTATGGAACCTACGCCTATCGGAGGATGTCTTTTGGGTTGTGCAATGCACCCGCCTCGTTCCAAAGGTGCATGATGTCTATCTTCTCTGACATGATCGAGGAAATCATGGAAGTCTTCATGGACGATTTTTCCGTCTATGGGAAGACCTTTGATCATTGTCTTGAAAACCTAGACAAGGTCTTGCAACGATGCCAAGAGAAGGACCTGGTGCTTAACTGGGAAAAGTGCCACTTTATGGTCCGAGAGGGGATAGTTCTTGGACACCTTGTGTCCGAGAGAGGTGTGGAGGTGGACAAGGCTAAGATCGATGTTATAGAACAGCTGCCACCTCCAACCAACGTGAAAGGGGTCCGTAGCTTCTTGGGTCATGCAGGGTTCTATCGCCGTTTCATAAAAGACTTCTCTCACATCGCTAGACCCCTCACGAGCCTTTTAGCCAAGGAAGCTCCTTTTGAGTTTGATGATGAGTGCATGAAATCCTTCAATATCCTCAAGAAGGCACTCATATCATCCCCAATCATACAACCCCCTGATTGGACGTTACCCTTTGAGATAATGTGTGATGCAAGTGATTATGCCGTTGGGGCGGTCCTTGGCCAAACCAAAGATAAGAAGCATCATGCTATATCTTATGCTAGCAAAACCTTGACGGGAGCTCAATTGAATTATGCAACCACTGAAAAAGAGCTTCTTGCCGTCGTTTTTGCTATCGATAAGTTTAGATCTTACTTAGTGGGAGCAAAGGTTATCATCTACACCGATCATGCTGCTTTAAAATACTTGCTCACTAAGAAAGATGCTAAACCACGCTTGTTACGATGGATTCTTCTGCTCCAAGAGTTTGATCTTGAAATAAGAGATAAGAAAGGAGTAGAAAATTCTGTGGCAGATCATCTGTCTCGTATGCAAGTCACTAACATGCAGGAACTACCAATCAATGATTTCCTGCGAGACGATATGCTTCTAAAGGTGACAGATACCAACCCCTGGTATGCAGACATTGTGAACTTCATGGTGACAGGTTATGTCCCACCAGGGGAAAACAAAAAAAAAGTTGATCTATGAGAGTCGACGTCACCATTGGGATGACCCATACCTCTATAGAGTTTGTGCTGATGGCCAATTAAGAAGATGTGTGCCGACAGCCGAGGGCACCAAAATAATCGAAAAATGCCACGCCGCACCATATGGGGGACATTATGGTGCATTCCGAACACAGGCAAAGATTTGGCAAAGTGGTTACTTCTGGCCAACTATGTATGAAGACTGCAAGGAATTTGTCAGAAGATGCAAGAGTTGCTAGAAAACTGGAGGCATCACAGCTCGCGATGCAATGCCCCTAACATACAATCTTCAAGTGGAACTGTTTGATGTATGGGGCATTGACTTCATGGGACCCTTCCCAAAGTCCCAAGGCTACGAGTATATATTGGTGGCAGTCGACTATGTGTCCAAGTGGGTGGAAGCAATGCCATGCACAGCCGCTGATTCCAAGCATGCCCGCAAGATGTTCCACGAGATCATCTTCCCTCGTTTTGGAACACCAAGAATGGTGATAAGTGACGGAGGGTCTCATTTCAAAGATAAGACCTTCCGAAGCTTTCTCAGGGAGCTTGGAGCACAACACAACATTGCAACTCCATACCACCCCCAAACAAGTGGACAAGCAGAAACATCCAACAAACAGATCAAGAATATTCTGCAGAAAACTGTCAATGAAATGGGGAAGGCGTGGAAGTCAAGGCTACCCGATGCACTATGGGCATATAGAACGGCATACAAAACACCCATTGGCATGTCACCCTACCAACTCGTGTACGGGAAAACATGTCATCTACCCGTTGAGTTGGAACATAGGGCACATTGGGCCATTCGCAAATTCGACATGGACTTCCAAAAAGCCGGGAAGCATCGAAAACAACAAATATCCGAGCTGGAGGAAGCAAGAGATAAAGCATACCATAGTGACAAGATCTACAAAGAAAGAACCAAGAGATGGCACGATAAGAGAATAAAAGTAAAGGAATTCAAGGCAGGGGACAAGGTGCTACTCTTTAATTCTAGGGTCAAGTTGTTCGGGCATGGAAAACTTCGGAGTAAATGGGAAGGGCCATTCACCATCGTCGATGTTGCAACACATGGAGCAGTCACACTTCAAGATGATGGAGGTAACCTTTTTAAGGTGAATGGTCAACGCTTAAAAGTTTTTCTGGAGCCTAATAAAAACCTAGATGAGGAAGTAGACGTGATCGATTTAGTTGACTTCAATAACCCACCGTAGCTTCCTACCTTGATTTCCCCTTAAAAAAAAAATACGAGGCGTTTTTTTTCCCTTTCCAACATATCATGCGCCTTGAGTTATTTTGCTTTATTCAATAAATTTAGGCTCGCCGGTCTTCAACCCCGGTAGAGTCCTTTTTGTGTTTCCACACTCTTTTGTTTGTTTTGAATAAATAAGCCAGGTACAAGAACAAGTGTGGGGGAGACCTCTTGTCCTTCATCAAGCACACATTTGAGATCTCCCACCAACACGATGCACAACATCGCACCAATCAACACGCAAATGAGTGGAGCCATCGGGACTAGAAGACAAAGAGCAATCACATGACCCCTCTTGGTCTCCACTTCATCTAAGGCGACGGTTTGCGCATCCTATACCCTACTCTCCAATTCTTGAGTTAAAATAAATTTCTTGCATCAATCACCAAAATTTAACTCAATGATAAGAACAAATCTTTTATCCCTCAAACAAACAAACATGCTTCTGTTTGGTTGGCCTGCATACTCTTTATTCCTTGATTTGCACACCTGTTGCTTGTGAACACCAATATTATAGGACCCCATGCTTATCTAAGTTGTTGGCGAATGTGATATGGTTGGATGATAGGAATCTTGCTTCTTCTGTGTAGAGTGCTTGGGAATTTATTTGCAAAATTGAAAATCCATAGCTTTGCACTCCTCAATGATCTTATATTCCCACCAGAGCCAAATAATGATCACTTTGAAAACCTCCACAAAATGCTGCTTGTTATTGCTTTGAGCTTTGTCAAATGGTGTGACCCTTATGAGATGCTTGTCATGTTTTCTTGATCAAGAATCACGTACACACACCACCTTCACTCATCGACCAAATAAATATTTCATCATGCCACATCCATATGCTAAAACTTCTACACTGGAAGCTAGCAATACCATTCCCATCCATCCATCCACCCACCAAATAAATGCTCCATCACTTGTTGGTTGATGTCCCTCTCCAAACATTCTTGCAAAAAGAGACATGGCTATCGGAAAAAAAGAGTTGAAAAAAAAAAGAAGAAGAGAAGAGAAGAAGAATGCTCATATGCATGAGCAAGAATAAAAGAAAGACATGCTCGAACATGTTGAGCATGATTGGAAAAAAAAAGGAGAAAAAGAGAAAAAAAAAAGAAGAGAAAAGAAAATAAGTGATAGCCATGTTCTCAAAAGAAAATCAATCATGAGAAAGGCATCATCGCATCAAGAAGTATCCATCTCATTCCACCTTATCCCATTCATTACATTTCCATACCCACACACATGCACATTCTTGATCAGATTGTATGGCTTGCTTTCTCTTTTGGATCCACTCTTTGACTTAGCAATATAAGTGATGCAAGTATGCTCCTTTTCATCCCTACCAAGCTCCACATAAAGCCTTACATAGAAGTAGGATGAAAAGAGGCAAACCCATTGCCTTGGTGAGGAATCATACACATTGAGCGATTTGAGAGAATCATTCGAGGAGTACAAGCTATGTTTTTCTTTTTAAAATTCTATCAAAAACCCAAGTTACTCAACAGAGGAGTATTGATGACTTGAATCAAGACCGTTCCATTCCTCAACCGCCCAAGATGGCATGTTAGCCACCTCAAAGTTCACAGGTGCAGGTATGGCCTGGAATAACTTGTATGCTAGCATCATACCATAGGAAGTCATGCTTTATCTTAATCTTCCACCTTCACTCGAGGACGAGCAAAGGCTCAAGTGTGGGGGTGTTGTTGACGGTCCTTAAGTACCACTTTTGACCGTTAATTATTTGCACTTTATAACCAATATTCAACACCAAGAGTAGATGTAGGGCTTATTACTAATCATTTCCACTAGTCTTGGTGAATTTATGAGTGCAGGTGCAATCCATATGAAAATGAGGGAAAGTACATTTCAAAGCCGACAAGTCATCACTCCGAGAAATCAGCATCGGCAGCCAAGCAAGATATGGATCAAAAGTCATATGAAACTCATTCAACTTGGGCCAAACCACCAAGGCACATCACTAGGACCCAAAGGGGGACTCCTTGGTCCAAGCCCAAGCAAGATATCCCTCTGGAAAACCCACAGTCATCGCAGGATCACACACGAGGGAGAAAAGGCCATAATTCAGCCACCTGGACTCTTCCTGGGCTAATGCACCAAGGTCAAACATCATAAAGGACCAAAGGAACACTAGCAAAAGGCCCAAGACTTGAGGAAACAAAAGGGGGTCGGCCGACCTGCCCTTCCCAGGTCGCCCGACCTGCTACTGGGCCCAACAGGGCCCAGTTTTGGCCTGCTGGCAGCTACCGACATCCTGAAGTCGGTTCCACCTGCAATCAATGCATTAAGGCGGTGGTTAAGGCGGTGGAGGCCCCCCAAACCGACCTACTCAAGACTATAAATAGAGGGGTACCCCCTCCCCTCAAGGACACACAAGAAGGAGAACCTCATTCCACTCCAAAGGGCCTAGAGCCCCTTGTACACTAGTAGAGTAGAGAGAGAGTAGGGTAGGAGAGAAGGGTAGTCCTCCCCTTGTGAGGACCTAGCCAAATCTTGTATCTTGGAGGATACTTATTCATAGTGAAGTGTTCTTCGTTCGTTCATCGTTCGTTCTTCGTTCATCATTCGTTCGTCGTTCGTTCATCGTTCGTTCGTCGTTCATCTTCATTACAAGTAAGTACTCTCGATCCCCTTTTGGATTGAATGTTTCTATTGTAGTATAAGTTCTTCCTCTACTTGCTTGCACGATCATCGTTCTATTCAAGTAGGCATTTAGAGGCGGAATTTATCTTTAGTCTTGTGAACTAGAATAGGTCTGGCAGTGAGGACTTGATTGCCTTGTTGTCACGTGACCTTGGGACTGGCATAGGGACTTAATAGCCCTATTGTCACGTGTCCTAGGAGAGGGCCGCCGGTAGGTGGTGACAGCCCTACTTGCTTAATCCTCTCTGTTCTAGGGAATTGACTTCTTGGAATCGGTCTGGCAGCGAGGACTTAATTGCCTTGTTGTCACGTGACCCTAGGACTGGCCTAGGGACTTAATAGCCCTAGTGTCACGTGTCCTAGTAGGGGAGTTTGCCGGTAGGTGGTGACAGCCCTACTGTGTTTGCTCTTCCTTGTTCCAGATAGAACTTCATCCATAGGAATCCTCTCTACCCATACCTACCATCCTTCTTCGTGTCCTTAGACAGCTAGACTAGTAGATAATTCCACTCCGTTCCCTTGAGATAATATAAATAACGATACCCTTGAATACTCACGGGTGAAGTGCTACAACGGTATTCTCCGTACGCTTGCGGATTTATCTGTGACGTTAAGAAATACCAACAGCGGGCACATCCCGCAGGCATCTCCGGGTACTCTTCCGAGGGTAAGGATCCGCACGTGATGCGGTCCAAAGGGCGCTCCACTAGCGATGCTTCTTTCGCACGGGAAGCTCCAAGACCGTGTACAAACTTGTGTTGGCTTCCACACTCCTTTGGCAAGCTCAACACCGACGCCTAACCGGTCTAGGCCTTGCTATAGACCAAGGGTAACAAACCAAGACCGCCTCCCTATGACCACACTAGTCCTAGAGGTGTATGGATGCACTCAACCCTCTCAAACACTAAGATTTCCTCTCCAAATCTTCTCCCAAGTGCCCTCTTCCATCCCCTTGTCTTCCCCTGTGTTTTCCCACTGGTAACAATGGCCAAAGGCACCTCAAAGGGCCAAGCAACCAGCTATTTATAGGCTCCATCCATCAAACTAGCCGTTGCCAAAAGTGGTCTGTCAATATGACGACTGTACCATACGGTCAATGGTACGGTCTCCATTCTTCATGGTACAGTCAATGGTACCGTCTCCATCTCTGATGGTACGATCTCCATTTTTCCTTCTATCTAGAACATGTCCTTCTCTGTCCAGATTCCCCATAGGGGTTCTACCATACGGTCTCATGGTACGGTCTCTATTTCTTATGGTACGGTCTCCATTTTTCCTTCTATCCAGAACATATCCTTCTCTGTCCAGATTCCTTGTAGGGACTGTACTATACGGTCTCTTTGACTGTAAGGTACGATCTCTATTTTCTTTCTGTCCAGAACATATCCTTCTCTGTCCAGATTTCCTTGTAGGGACTGTACCATACGGTCTCTATGACTGTAAGGTACGGTTTTGAAACTTAATCTTCTCTTGATTCTTACTTCCAACTTCATCAATCTTGGTTCCTCCACTTCTCTTTGTCCACCCTAGTGCCTGAGAGACCCAATGAGCATCCACATACCTCTACCACTAGTGTGACCTAAGAGAAACGACTCGATCCCCCTTGATAGTCCGGTGTTTCCTATGGACTCAAGCCTACATCTACACCAAGCCAACACTTCTTGGTTCTAGCATGTCCTTAGCCTTGATCCATCTCCTCAACCGCGACCTCCATCAAGTCCAATGATCCTCGTCGTCTTCCATCGTCGAGGCAACCAATCACCGGGATGTAGATAGAATATTGATGTTGCTCATCCAATTCTTCCGATCATGTGACCATATGAAAATCTTTCCTTCATCCACAAATGTTAGTCACAATGATCTCGTTGCCATAAAGGACAACTCGACCGTAACATAATGTGCATAAGATATGTATATAAAACTAGCACAATAACATCATCATGATATAAGGATATTAAAGCAATCTACATGATGAATAGGTAAAGCATGCATGTCATGATGAAAGATATGTAAGCAAGATCACATGACATGACATGGCAACATGATGACAAAATAGAGTATACATAAACACAAGCATGTCATCATCACAAGAGACAAGATCATCATGGCATATGATATAAGATAATACAAACATGATGATTAATAGTATGTCAAGGTATAAGATACATGGAAGAGCACTTGACATACTTACCATGCTTCTTACCCATTTTTCCAGAATCTGTCTGCCATTTTCAAAATGCGATATCTCCGATTCTGTTTGTCCGTTTGAGGAGTTTGAGCACTCGTTGGAAAGATCTGGAAGTTATATACAAGTTTCGTGTTCTGACTTTTCTCATTTGATGTCTTCAGAAGTGCCAGATTTCAGTTTGGTGGCTGCTGCTCACCGTGAAGACAGGTTTCAAACTGTTGCTTTGAAGGAGTGTTGCCTCTTGTTTTTGCCCGAATTGGTTTATGTGGCTGCTTGCTACAACCGTCCAGAAGCTCGTTACCATATGGTAAACTTCGTTTAGCATGGTTGTGCTATTTGGAGTAGTTGGGTTGCTTTTCACCCTCGCTCTCCACAAATGGACGTTGATAGCCTTTTCAGCATCCACTCTTGGAGCCGTCACATGGAGGCATTGCTGGATGTTAGATGCCCATAATACAACACATATTTGGCTGTGCCCGTCTCCTACTCGGTAACCCTACATGCTCGGAACAGTCAACAAGAAGAAAAGATAAGCATGTGCCTTGGATTGATGGGACTTTGCAGTGAGCAAGATGAAACTAAGGATGCTCTACTGGACATGAGAAATGCCCAGATTGTTGAACTAACGCTACAACTACAGAACCAAGACAAACAGATCGCGGGACTTGTTGAAGAACGAGATGCAGCCCAGCAGATGGTCGCACAGCTCATGGCAGCCCAAGTTAAACCCGTTCCATCTGCAGAGCAAGTACCAACAGATAGCGTCAACCTGCAACATGAAGAGCAACTGGATAGTGAGGAAGACGCTTGAATCGTTGTAGTTGCTTTGATCAGATTCATCGTGTAGCCTGTTGTTTAGATGTACCCCTATTGTTCGATAGGAGCTAGAGTTGCAGTATCATAGTTAGGCGACACTACTATTGTGCGGTGTTGTTACCTTATTGTTGTACCATTGGAACTATGTGTTGATGTCCTGTATGACCTTGACTTACCTCGATAGATGGAGTTGTATTCATGTTGACCCATGACCCCGTTTGTTTCCATCATGAATACTTTTGCACTCTATTCTATCATGTTTTCGTGGAAGCCATCCTTTTGCTGTTGTTTACTGTTGTTACTAAAGCCCTGTTTGTTTCAGCTTTTCAGCTGGCTTTTCCAGCTGAAAAGCTGGCCAGCTGAAAAGCTGAAACAAACAGCAAACTTCTGATCTGGCTTTTAGAGTGCTGAAAAGCTGACTTCTGATGAAATGAACTAAAAGCTGAAAAGTTTACTGAGAGGTGCTTTTCTGACTTTTGGCATGCTGAAAAGCTTAATATATATTATAAAAGCCAACATTATAAATCTAACAAACAGTTTTTCAGCTACTCAAACAGCCAACTTTTCTAAAAGCTCAAAAGCTCTAGCCCAAACAAACAGGCCCTAAGCCCTATGCCAGATTTTCCCTGCAATAGATCTCATTTCTAGTTGCCCACCAATTGTGGAGAAGGTTATGTCAGACTTTGATAATCTTCTCCTTAGACTCGCTTTTGCTTTTGGGATCCTCGTTCTTGCTCAAGAATTAAAATTTGACAACATTAGGCATGTGCAATGCACCATCCCATCTGCTTTGCAATACATCACTTGCATCGCATAAGCATGTTGCAATGCATGATCATGTACATTCATTTATGCATGTCATACCATGTGCATCATCATATATGCACCACGAATGAAGCATCATGGCAATTGCACCATTATGCATCATAACATGTGCACCACATCATAAACATTTTCATATGCATCACGTCATATGCACCATTTATGCACCATACAATTGTGCATCATGAGTCATGCCATAATGCACTTGCATCATTGCATGGGCACCATTACATATGTGCATTGCATCATTAAAAAGCACGCAATGCACCATGAATATCCATCATAAGGAAGCTAGCAGATAATAATTGGATGCATTAATAATCTTATTAAAGAGCAAGAATGTGGAAGTTGTATACCTTGATTTCCTTCGTCTACCCGCAATCTCGTGCCTATCGATCCTTGGAAACCCTACTCTCTTGGTACCATTGTGTCTTCTTTGGATATTGCTAGTGCCCCTATTCGGCAGTTGTTTGTCTGATCCTTGTGCTCTTGTCAGTCTTGATGCCTCTCAAGGTGTTGTTCTCCTTCCATCACCATTCGTTGCCCAGTCTGCTTCGCCTTCCTTGTTGACCGCGTCGCGATCTTTAGTGCACCTAGACGTTTGCTAGAGTATGTTAGATTCTTGGCTAATATGTCTTGCCCTTGTGAAGTACGCATACCAGATTCAGATGCGTTGTTTCAAGATCAAGATTCAAGAAGCACAACCCCAATTTCAGAAAGGCCGCTGAAGCATCTCCGCTTTTCGCAGGATCGAGTCGGTAAAGCGCTGATGAACAGACGCAACAGTACAACATATAAAAAGCACAAATCTGCATATTTAAGTTATTACAAGTCTTAAATGATTTAAAACACGAGAGTAGCACAGCGGAAGTCTCAACTATACCAAATCTACCACACTCAACGATAAGTGGCCGCACATCGAAGCCCTGCGATGTGGACCCGCTGAGGAACTCCACCAAGCAACAGTGGAAGCAAAATCTATACCTGCACAAAAACATAAAGAGCCAAACCCTGAGCAACTAATACTCAGTAAGACTTACCCGTCAATGTGGCTAACTACAGCCGACTCCTAGAATGCAAAGGCTACAAAGGTAGGCTGACTCACTTGCCTACAAGCGCACTAATTACTGGGTCCTTACTTTCAAATTTTAATTTCAAATTAAGTACTTAACCAGTAAAGCAGTGTTCATATATCTAGAACAGGTATAAGTAACAATACATCAACGGTGACAGGATATACAGCAAAATATATAAATAATAGTAATGTAATAGACTAGCATCATCATCATCAATCATATCACACTACGATGTGACGCAGTGAGCAAGATTGCTCTTGACCGAGAGCGGCGGCATCGATGTACATCCTACAGGAGAAAAACCTGACCACACGACATATGCGGCAAAGGCCACATATGGCAACCGTTTGCAAGGGTCCCCCCTGAAGTTAGGCTGGATCCAACCCCTCCCGAGAAAGGTACCTCCCGCCACGGTCCCCGTCCTAGACGTACGCCCCGTTCGGGAGGCATCCCTTCTCTCCCAAAATACCATGATAGAAAGGGCAGGCTTCCACCGCACAGCAGGGCAACTCGAGCTACTAAGTTTACTAGGCCCATAAAAACACTAGCATGTGATCAATACGTTCGAACTTGCTCAACAGGGCCAACAACGGACGGTCCTTAATCGACACAGACGGGGCTACAACACCGTGAAGGCCCAGCCTTCTCCAACCATCCTATACAAGCAATTCCCCGTCCGGTCTCAACAAATCCTAAATCCAGCTAGTACAATCCAGGGTGATTCCTATCATGCGAGTGGGACCTACCACTCGTCTTCTACCGTTCGCTAATCCCTAAGCATAGCAAGTTCTAACGTAACCTAGACCACATCTACAAAAATAGGACACAAAGGTAGGATATGGAAGGGTAGTCCTAATGCACTTCTAATGGTTTCACATCAACTCCTAATAAACCTAATGCACAATCAATTACTAGCCCCAATCAAGTGAGAAAATAAAATCCTAAGAAGGTAGGCATGCACCGGGGCTTGCCTGGCTCAGGAGCTACGCTAACAAAGTCAACGGGGTCAGTGTCCTGCTGAGGCTGCTCCTCCTGCACCTCCTGGGTCTGCTCCTCCGGCAGCTGGAAGTCGAGCGGCTCCGGAGTCATCCTTGGCACTACACGTTATGACAAGGAATAATGCAAGTTAGATGCGAGTAACATGATGCAATTAAGAATTTTAATTATCTGATAGGACAGTCATTTATCCTGTAAGTATAACTGATTAACTTATTAGTTTCTTTCGTCTGAAGTATTTCCTTCATTAATTTTTAATTAAGTTAACCATTTAATTAGTTTGGAGTTGGTTAAATAGGTAATGTGATTTCGAAACTTAATTTATATCCAGTGGCATTTTATGGTGAAAGTCACCACTGGAAGTGATTTTTGGTGAAGTTTGATGATTTATGGATGAAGGGATTATTTATAATAATTTATACAATGTAGAGAACGATTTAATTCATAAGAAAATAATTAGTCATCATATGACAGTGGACAAATTTTCTGCATGTGTGTTATCAGTTACTTAACAAGCATGCAAGAGTTCATGATTTATTGAGCAACAGAGAATTTACTAGGAATTAAACAATTCTTACAACAATTACAATTTTACAGAAAACATGAGAATGAGCATAAGAAAGCTAACAAAATTGGTTTCATAATTTTCTGAGGTGTATTTGATTTACTATGAATTTTACAAGTTTCTGTGATTTTCTAGGAATTTAAACTAATTCGGAAAAGGATTGAAAATGGGCGGGCCACTCAGATCTGGGCCACAAATGTGACCACAGGGTTTGGGGCGCACCGGATCAATCTAGTGCCACAGCAAATCCAGCCAGTCAAACGCAAGAACACACGAAGGGCTACACGGTTTGCCACACGGAATCTCTAGTAGCCACAGCGGATCAATAACTCTATGGTCTCCGGTGTGTTGACCGGAGGCGTCGCCGGAGTTGGGCGGCGCGCTCGCCGGAGTTGGTTCCCGGCAGCGATGCGACGAACGCTGAGGGCTGGGAGGGGTTTAGAGGGACGGCGAGCTCACCTAGCTGCACAATGCCCCGCGGGGATGGTCGGAGCTTGGTTGGCGACGAGCGGCAGCGGGTGGCGGACCTTCGGCGGCATCCCGAGCTCGATGGAGAGGTCCTCCTGCTGGGGTTCTTGGTGCGAGAGCTCCGTCTATCCGAGCTGGATCTCGGCGTCTCACACGTCGACGAAGAGGAGGACTGGAGGGTGCTCGTCGATGTGGAGGTGTTGAGGTGGCGCGACGACAACGACGACTGGCCGTGGGGAATAGCCGGATTCCGGCGACCCGGCTGCGCAAGGAGGGGAAATGTGAGGTCCGAGGGGTGCGCCTGCGAGTGACGAAGCTCTAGGTGCAGGGACTGGCGGAGAAGCTCACCGTAGCAGGAGTAATCGACGGCGAGATGGCAGGGCGCGAGTTGCCGGGCTTGGGGAAGACGACGCGATTCGAGCTCCTCAGCCCGGGGATAGGGTAATGGTGGCCATGGCGGAGTTGCGAGGGGCCTTGGCGAAGCTCGGGTGGGGGTGGTTCGGCCGGGGTTCACGCTGTTGTGGTGGGCGGCGAGCTCGAGCTCCTGCTCGGCAATGGCGGGTGGCTGCAGCGAGAGGAGGACAACGCCGGGGAGAGCGCTGACGAGCAGGCTTGAGTGGGAGCAGCTTCGGACAGGAGGGGAGGTGGTCTTATCCGCGGCTGTCCGAGCGACGGGGAAGCGGGCGTGGGCGGCGGCAACGCCGTACATCGGCGTCCACGCGGCGCGCGACGTCGGGGGAGGAGACATTGTGAGGCCGACGAGTGGGTCCCGCTGGAATCTTTTATTTTTACGAATTATTCAAACTCCGATTTTTCCCCAATTTTATGCACACAATTTGGACTAGTAAACGAACTCCAAAATTGGCCATTTGGTACCATTGGAAAGCTCTTGAAAAGTTCTACCATATGGCCAACATGCACATCTGGAATCCAAAAGGATTTAAAATGGAAGCTGGTCAAAGTAGGATACTTTCTAAGATTCCAGGATTTATTTGAGCCTTCAAACGAATTTCAAAAATCGTGATAAATTCTCCAAAATTCTTCTCTTTGACCTGCATCCACTGGTATTTTTGGTAGCCAAAGTTGTTATTGAAAATTTCGAGTTCCTTCACAAGCATTGGTTTGACATTTATTTGCACATTTGATTTCAAATTTTGAATTGATTTGAATTTGAGTTCAATTTGCTTTTGGGCTGTTTGCACTATTAGCATTACAGTGACACGGGGTGTCACAGCCGCACAAGATGTCAACCAACGAGCTAGAAGAGGAGAAGGTTCAGTTCAGTAAGTTGTGGAAATGTTTCCAACGGCAAAACCAGTCAGAACTCAGATGCCCAATAACCGTTGTGAAAGAAGATGGCTTGCTTTCTAAGAAGACTTTCGATCAAGCTCCAAAGCGATGGTTATCAGTGCAATAATCATCGCAAAGAACGCCATCAAAACCCACCAAGAGGACAGAAATTTTCAACACCTCTTCACTCAGTCAGAAACGTTTAAGCGTTAGAGACAATGGTTAGAGTTGAACAAGGGCGATGACCTATCACATCGAGTCAACGGCTCGTTGCCACACGGAAGAAAAAGAGTTCCAAGCCTCGTTGTTTCACCGCTAACCGCCACACAGAAGAAAGCACTCTTGTGTTAGCGCGTATCCTCCTGGTACCGCGGCCAACATGTCACTCGCTCCAGCTTTGTGTGGTGATATTGTTGCCGTGCAGATGAAGACATCTGATTCAAGAACAGTATGGTTATTCCAAAGGGCTTTGAGTTAGGCCAGAAGGTTATTGACGAAGCCCACTTGTCCAAGAGCTCTATCCTCCTCGACAGCAGCAAGATATATCAGTACTCACAACAAGAAGTTGGATGAGAGCATAATGCTGGTAGAGTTCTCCTATGGCAGCAGACATAAGAAAAACATCAAGATGGCACTGTTTGAGGCTTTGTATGGACGTCGATGTCGTACTCCACTGGATTGGGCCGAGTCCGTGGAAAGAATCACCATTGGACCAGAATTGATAGCAACTACAGAAGAGACTATATGCCCCATTCAATTCAACATAAGGGCCGCCAGTCTCGATAGAAGAGTTATGCAGACAAGAGATACTGATGGTTAGTGTTCGCAGTTGATGACCACATATATCTTTGCGTCTCCCGCCGTGAAGAGTGTATATCGGTTCGGTGTTAGGGAGAAACTAGCACTGAGGTACATTGGATCGTTCCGAATGTCTGAGCAGTATGGACCTGTTACTTACCGTTTAGAGCTGCCCCACGACCTTTCAGGAGTGCACACCGTCTCTCGCATGTCTCAGTTGTGGAAGCGCAGAAAAGCTCCAACAGATATGGTGATCAGCGATGTAGGACAACTTGAGCCAGATCTTGCTTATTCTGAGCAACCCTTCAAGATCACGGATGCGAAGTTCATATTCACTGGGAAAAGTGTTACCGCTTCTATATGGTGCAGTACAGCAACTAGTTTGAGGATGAGATCACCGGAGAACAGGAGGAAATTATCGACGCTACAGTTTTGATTTACTTCGTTCCCGCACTGTTTGTTTTCCCTACTCTCCTTAAATCTCGGGACGAGATTTCTTTAAGGGGGGAGGGCTGTGACACCCCGTGTCACTGTAGATCAGCAGCACGAACATCGCAAAAGCAAACTGAATAGAAATGCAAATCAAATACAAATTCAAAATCCAATAATTCAAACAATTGTCAAATCAAAGCTTCTAAGGAAACTCAAACTTTTCAATAACAACTTGATCAAACAAAAATACCAGTGGATGCAGGTCAGAGAGAAAGAATTTTGAAGATTTTCTCAAGATTTTTGGAATTCGTTTGGATGGCCAAATAAATCCTCAAACCTTACAAAGGACCCAACTTTGACCTACTGCCATTTGAAATCTACTGGGAATCCAGATGTGCATGTTGGCCAGTTTGTAGTTCAGCTCAAGACCTTTCCAAACCAACCAAAGTTGTGAATTTTGGGGCCAATTTGCTAGTCCATTTCGTGTGCCAAAGTTTGGGTAAATCCTGAGTTTGAATAATTCGCGAAAATGAATAATTCACCACTCTCACTGCGCGCGTCGGAAGAACGCCGCCACGTCGTCGACGACGACCGGAGCCACGCTCCGCCGCTCTCCACCGCTCGTCCGTACACCGCAGGCCTAAAAACCGAGCCCACTCCTCTCCCCGGTCGAAACCCTAGCTTCATTTTCCTCCCAATCCCGCCGCCAGCCACCTCCCTTTCTTCCCCGCTCGCCGCCGCCATTGCTGTGGGTGAAGCTCGCATGGAGCTGCTGCTCAAGCACGTTCCCGCTCAAGCTACACTGCAGGGAGGCTCACGGGCATGCTATTGAGCATCATGTGCTGCCAAAGCCCTCTCTTCCGCACCTAGTGAAGAGATCGACGTCGTCTTTTTCCTCAGCCCGGCCACCGCGCTACTTCCACTCCAGCAACCAATTCCCTTTCTCCGGTGAGCTGCCCCTCGATTCCTCACGTCCAGAGCTTCGTACCGTACTTGCGCACATCCCTGACCCATTTTTGCCGCAAATCCGCAACTCAGGACGCCGGAACAAAAGTTTTCCCCACCGCCGGCCACCTTCGACCTCGACGACGACCGCACCCTTCCAGACCTCCTCGACGTCAACGCGTGTTATGCCGGTCTTAGCCGTTACTCAGTGAATCTCTGGGGCGAAACGGTGCAGATCCACGACGACCACAGCGAGCTCACGACCCTACCAAACTTCCTCCACTCGCCGCCTCTCGTGGTCGAGCTCCTTCCGGTCATCCCCGCGGGCTCCCGATCGTCGAGGTGAGCTCGCAGTCCCGCGCACTACCTTCTCGCGTTATCCCCTCAGCACATGGCCGCCAGGAACTCAACTCCGGCGAGCGCGCCGCCGCTTTCCGGCGACGGCTCCGGCTAACACAAACTTGGCTGCATGGTTCGGATCTGGTGTGGCTGTGCAGGATCCTTTGCGCATAACCGTGTATCCACTTGTGTGCCCTCAGATCTGAGTGGCTGGATCACTTTGTGGCCAGTCCGGATCTGATGTTTCCAGAAGTCCGTGGCCACCTTTGTGGCCCGGGTCTGATTGGTCCACCCGTTTTTAATTCAATTCTCGAATATATGGAAATCCTCAGAAATTGCTTGAAAATTGTAAATTGCATAGTAAATCGAATACACCTCCTAAAATTATGAAACCAATTTTGTTAGCTTCCAAAAATCGAATAACTCATTTTTCCTTTTTTTGTAAAAATTTTAATTGATGCAAGCATTGTTTAATTCCTAATAAATTTTCTGTTGCTCATTAAATCAAGAACTGTTGCCTGATTGTTAAGCTTCTGATTACACACTTACAGAACATTTTTCCACTATCATATGATGCTTAATTAGTTTCTTATGATTTAAATAGTTCTCTGCATTATATAAATTATTATAAATAATATATTCATCCATAAATCATCAAACTCCACAGTAAATTACTTCCAGTGGTGACTTTCACCAGAAAAATGCCACTGGACATAAATTAATTTTCAAAATCGGAATATTTATTTAATCATTTTAATTTTATGGAACGGTTAACTTAATTGAATGTCAATGAAGGAAATACTTCAAACAAAATTAATTAACAAAGTTAATCATTTGCACTTACAGTGTGAATGACTGTCCTATCAAGTAATTAAATTTCTAAATTGCATCATATTATTGCATCTAACTTGCATTATTTATCCTTGTCATAACGTGTAGTGACAGAGACGACTCCGGAGCCGCTCGACTTCCAGCTGCCGGAGGAGCAGGTCCAGGAGGTACAGGAGGAGCAGCCGCAGCAGGACACTGACCCCGCTGACCTAGTTAGCTGCACTCCTGAGCCAGGCAAGCCCCGGTGCATGCCTTCCTATTTAGGATTTTTATTTTCACACTTGATTGGGGCTAGTAATTGATTGTGCATTAGGTTTATTAGGAGTTGATGTGAAACCTTAGAACTGCATTCGGATTTCCCTTCTATATCCTATCTTGTGTCCTATTTTTTTTTAGATGTGGTATAGGTTACGTTAGAACTTGCTAGGCTTAGTGGATAGCGGACGGTAGAAGTCGAGTGGTAGGTCCCACTCGCATGATAGGAATCACCCTGGATTGTACTAGCTGGATTTAGGATTTGTTGAGACCGGACGGGGAATTGCTTGTATAGGATGGTTGGAGAAGGCTGGGCCTTCACGGTGGTGTAGCCCCGTCTGTGTCGATTAAAGACCGTCCGTTGTTGGCCCTGTTGAGCAAGTTCGAACGTACTGATCACATGCTAGTGTTTTTATGGGCCTAGTAAACTTAGTAGCTCGAGTTGCCCTGCTGTGCGGTGGAAGCCTGCCCTTTCTATCATGGTATTTTGGGAGAGAAGGGATGCCTCCCGAACGGGGCGTACGTCTGGGACGGGGACCGTGGCGGGAGGTACCTTTCTCGGGAGGGGTTGGATCCGGCCTAGCTTCAGGGGGACCCTTGCAAACGGTTGCCATATGTGGCCTTTGCCGCATATGTCGTGTGGTCAGGTTTTTCTCCTGCAGGATGTACATCGATGCCGCCGCTCTCGGTCAAGAGCAACCTTGCTCACTGAGTCACCTCGTAGTGTGCTTTGATTGATGATATGATGATGCTAGTTCATTACTGTTATATGTATATCTATTTACTGCTATACTGCTTATTGATGTATTGTTATCTTATACCTGTTTTAGAGATAAGTGCACTGTTTTATTGGTTAAGTACTTAATTTGAAATAAAACTTGAAAGTAAGGACCAAGTAATTAGTGCGGGTTATGCAATGGAGTCAGCCTACCCCTTGTAGCCTTTGCATGCTAGGAGTCGGCTGTAGTTAGCCACGTTGACGGGTAAGTCTTGCTGAGTAACTAGTACTCAGGGTTTGGCTCTTTATGTTTTTGTGCAGGTATAGATTTTGCTTCCGCTGTTGCTTGGTGGAGTTCCTCAGCGGGTCCACATCGCAGGGCTTAGATGTGCGGCCATGTATCGTCGAGTTTAGTAGAGGTTGTGTTTGTAGATTTCCGCTGTGCTACTCACGTGTTTTAAATCATTTAAGACTTGTAATAACTTAAAGATGTAAATTTGTGCTTGTTATATGCTGTACTGTTGCGTCTGTTCATCAGCGTTTTACCGACTCGATCCTGTGAAAAGCGGAGATGCTTCATCCTATGGCCATCATCTTCTGAAATATGGTGTATGGAGACCAAGCGCACCTTCTGGTCAATTTTGGGGGGATTTGGTTAGGCGGATCGTCGGGAACGCGGATGTGTGCACCTGGCATTGGGCGGGTTCAGAAACAGGGCAGCGGGTAGGGCTTCTTCGATTCCGCCGGCATCACTCATCTTTCTGAAGATCTGAATTGGATAGACGTGCGCTACTATCAGGTGCACAACATATCAAAATTTCATAGAGTTTGGATAGATTTATCAACGGGAACGTGGATGCCAACCTGTGGTTTCCAGGGCTCGCGCTGGGCGCGTCCAGAAGCAGGGCGGCGGTGACGGCAACGGGAAGATCTCGAACTTGTGTACTCCAATGGTCAATCTGATTCGTGGGCTGGTGTAGGGCGAACAGATGCACAAACCGGTGAAAGGGCACGGTGATCTGATCTCTGGATCTCCGGGAACGGGAGTGCCAACATGGAGTCCCAGTGCAGATCGCGACTGGCAGAGAGGAGTCCCGGTGCAGATCGCAACTTGCAGCGACGACGGCGAGGTAAGTAGACGTCCTGGAGGCACCGTGGGGGTGGAGGGGATCGAGGAGGACGACAAGAGGGGCGTGATTTCAATGGGGAGGAGAGATGGGGATTTGATCGTGTGTTTTTCTTAACAGCCCAGGAGGTATCATCGGTATGGAGTCCGGCCGCATGCAGGCAGGTACTCTCGATCGTGCTAGGATTTTTCAGGGACAGATCATGCTGGGCTGGGCCAAACAGGGTGCAGGGCTGCCTGCTAGGCATGATTGCTGGGTTGGTCTAGCGGTAAGACCACATATCCTGTGTTTCAGGGCTGCAGGCTAGTTCGTGCTTGGCCGGGTTGCCGGGCTGTAGCTCTGGCTGCTCGTTTAGATAGATAGCAGGCAGAGACAGGGCCAAAAGAGAAGGGAAAAAGGTCAAGAAAAACTGCAACATTCAGTTAGGAATAATATAGCAGTAGCTTACATGTAGGAAGAAAAATAAACAAAGGAATATATTGTTTAGGTGCAAGCTGATAGAGATACAAAAAGAAAGAAAAATTGAAAATTGAGATCAGGTAGATAGCATGATGGTCGCTCGTTTGCTTTCAAACCAATGAGAGATAAATGGGCAGATAACAAAATGGCAGGGCAGCGGCAAAGAGTTTTCATGGCTTGAATGTGCATAGCTTCAGGCCACAATAGAGGAAAGGGAGAGAAAAGAGTGACGGTAGATTGAGTTCACTAGTAGAGGACCGAAATAGGCCATGTGACAGCGAGGCACGGTGGCTACTCGTCAACCAAGGTACAGCTGAAGGTGGTCGAAGCTCGTCAAGGAAAACAGGGTAGGGATGGCATGGTGTCGGGATCCCCGATAGCTCATTCGCTTCATACATGGCGGCATCCTAGCGTGATTGCTCAGGCTTGGATCGACGGCAACGGCAGCGGTGGCTCAACAAGGAGTCGAGGCGGGTGCGGTTGGGCCAGGTGGACCACTGGTAGGTCAACTGGGCCACGGAAAGAGGAAGCCGACCCATGCAAAGAAAAGAAAGGAAAAAGGGGAAAAAGAAATGACGGGCCACGGAAAAGATTCAGCCCAGAGCGTCAAAGGGTTTTCCTTTCTTGTTTTCTATATTAAACGAAAACTATTTCTAATCGAATTTTAAATACATTTTCCACTCAAATAAAATCCTACATGCATTGCTAATCAGCATGAATGCAACAAACATCTTAATAAATACTATATTGATTTAATTAATTTAGAAAATAATTTCCTTTGCCTAACAAATGTGATACACGCAAATATTAAAGAAAAATTTTAAACTATTATAAAAAGTTTTAAAATTTAGTTAAATTTAAGTCACATCCTAAAATTTGAAATTTTGGGGTGTGACAAAAACATAGCAAAATTAATTTTGTCCCTTGCTGCTTCTATCACACTCTCTATGTTGGATCCTATACGAAGGGGCAAAATTGAAAGCATAGAATCTGTCGAATTACTTCTGTTTTAGAATTTTAGCTCGTGGAGTTTTTTAATCTATAACAAAATGGATTCTTCACATTGAGCGGTGCGTACTTTTGTATATCTTGCATTCGAGTTTTTTATATAGCCTAGGATGTGTGACCAGATGGAGTTCTTACATTAAGAAATTCTTACTTTTCCCCTGTCTCTCATATTCAATGTTGCTCCTCATAACTGCTACTTATTTTGCAATCCCTGTCATGATTTTGAAAGTTTCCCTATATCTCATCACTGGGCCCAAGAATGGCCCATGAAAGGAGCTGCGGCTCAAGAGACAAAGCTTGCATTTGCTCAAAAAAGAAAAAGACACAAAGCTTGGGACCTCATCAGCGGGCTCCAGCAACTTCACCACTGCCGCCTACCCACCACTGTCTAAAACCTCCAGCTTCTGTCACCCGCGGTGTGGAAAACATCTGCAGACTTGAGGAAAATTTCGAAAAGTGCTTAAAATATAATTATATTTTTACTTTCAGATTGAAACAACACTGTCAAAAAACACACTGAGGTGTTACCACCACCAGCATTTTTTGGATCGAGAAGATGGAAACCCAAACCCATTTAAAATCTAGTGAAAGATCGACTAGCAAAACTTTAGTGTTCCTATTATAGTCCTTAAAACCTGCAAAGTTGAGGCAAATTATAAAAGTCCTTAAAATAATATTAGGGATCTTTTAATGTAGTCACACATCCTCTTGCATGGTGATGTGAAAGATAAGAAATCAATCTGCACCAGAAAATTGAATCAATTATTTTTTATTCAGCGGCTATGCCAGCTTCCCCTACATCAAGTAGAAATCACTAATAATTCCGCCTACATGATCTCCTCCAAAATCCTTACCGAGCATTATGGACTTTGGTCAATGAATCGAAAACATGATCTCCTTCTTCCCTATCCCTCATCATGTCGACCGTAGCAACCCCCGATCCAGTAACAAACAGACTTAATAATCACCGATGTGTTTTGACTTTTGGTGAGGGAGGTACGTTCACTCGTTCCTTGCGTCATGGCACCCTAGTGTGTCCTGAGCCGTGTATTGCTTCACACTAGGTACACCGGAATAACCATGCCACCTTTTTATTTTGTTTCTGATCTGTCATGTTTTCTTACTTTCTAATAACCATGCCATTTCCAATTATTATTGCCCACAGTAAAAACTCTGTCCAATTTAAAACCATAACAATACACGTATGTCTTTTAACCTCCGTTACCACTACCACACTCGTACTTTTCGATCCAATTTACAACCATAACACACGTTCATCTTTCAACCTCAGTTACCACTACACCACTTGAGTACTTTTCTAAATAAAGATATCACATCTATCATTGCTTATGAACTGGAGTGGAAATTCCTGTTTTTTATTTTTTTTGTTGATTATGCCATCATGATCTATCCTGCAAAAATTAAATGAATCCGCCCATAAAATCTGGCTTCAAAATAAAAATATATGAACTCTTGAATTTGAGGAGATAAGAGGCCATCTAGAGCTTTGAGATCTATTTAAATGGACGGCTCATGATAATTTTAAACTACTATAAAACCTGCCTATTATATTTTTCCATTGAGATTGAAAGAATACTGGCAAATCACGCTTGGGGTGGTACCACCCCCAAGACTCTTTGGGTCGACAGGATTGTAACTTAGACCCATTTACAATCTAGTACATGTTTGAGAAAAACTATAGTGTTCCCAAGTCAAGCCTATCAATCCTATTGTAATTTATCACAGATTTTTTCTAGGGCATCCTTTATTGCGGTGCCTCGACCATTTGAGCCTGCTTTACCCACCTCTTATAATACGATTGGAATTATCTGCATCAAAAGCAGCTGGCATCCCTGTCACTTAGGATCAAATACGCTCAGTGCACACTATTAGGCTGTAAAGTTAAACCTATTGGCAAAAACCGTTTTCAATTAGACTAAGTCATTGTTTACACTTCCAAAGGCACTTCCCACGAGTCATGTCTCTATCGCCCATTAAAATGAAAGCACAACAAACAGAATGGTTAAAGTTCAGACATAAAGCCATAACAAAAAAGAAATTGGTAAAGTTGACACAGGGTCATCACTAATCTTTCGATTGATACCGTCCCTACCTCCACCATCCGCAAATCAACGTGCCCTTCCTACCCAACCATACAAACAAAAATTATATACGCCTTAGGTCAGAAGGAGCTAACTAGGCTGATTGGATAAAGGAGTGTGAACCGTGAAGACCTTAGACATAAAAGCAACGTATAGATGCTAGCTTATATAATTGTATCTGGCTAGGACCATCACAACATGTACCTTTGCTTCCCTTTTATTGGGTGCCAAAAACTGCTAGCACTTTACCCACAAAACAAATAAATACATATAGAACAAGTAACCCAACCTTTCAAAACAGACGATGCAGTTCATCACAGCATACATGTCATATGTGTATCGTTGGTTTGTTAAATCCATATGGGGGCATTACTCGACCAACCAAAGTTAAAATGTACTCTGTGCACTTATTTAATACTTAACATGGTATACAACAGTTGCAGATGCCGGAAGTTATATACCTTGTCTAAATTATTGCCCCACATGTTTTCTAGAGGTGGACGTGGTGCAGTAGACCATATGAGAGCTCCTCAAATCCAGATTCACCTACCACTTGCACATAACTATGCACTGGAACGTGTTACAAGAGAAGGAAGGCTAAAGGCACTATGAACATGCTCAGTGTGTGTTAGATTAACTTGTAACAATAATTAATTTTTCTGGGGCAATCACCAAATTTGTTAGATTAACTTTCTAACAGACCATTAGATATTTTCTATGAACATGCTCACGGTAGGAAACGCCAGCTTGTTACTCACACAACAATAATTAAATATTGAGAACCAGAAACCTCACCTAGATAGTTTGATGCCTTGAGGTCTAAATCGAGGATTGGAGTTCATCGCAGCATTCGTGCATCGTTTGGTATGGTGGAGTCATTGGAGCAATACTTCACCCCTGCCCCAATGTACAAATATATGGTGTGCGCCTATTTGCCTATTTATATATGAGGCCTTTTACAGTAGTCCCACCTCCATACTCTTGCACCTTAGGGCGCAAGAACAAATCAATCTCAACCCTTGGTTTTTATTAAGAAGAAAGAGAAGAAAAAATTAAAAGGGAATAATCGGCTAGTTGGTAACAACTTTGGAATGAAGCCCTAATTATACACTTGTCTGGTGACCCACCTGCGCCATGCTTGTCCCTCGTCGCGAGGGGGCAAAAAGCACAAACAAATGTACAAGTTGTGCCACAACACGTAGTCGAGACAAGAGAAAAAATCCTATAGTGTGCAAATCGTGGCTCGCATATATCCTAGCGTATGTATATGTTCACCATCACGTTCTACTCAAATCTAGGTTGTGAATTCCGGAAGAGAAAAACAAAACAAAATGGCTTGACAAGCTAGGATATATACGTTCACCATCACGTTCCAACGTGACACTAGAATATATTCTTTTTACGCGGAACAGGATGGGTATAGTATGCCTACAAGCTGCTTGGCATGTGTGCGCCACAACCTAAGTCTGAACACTAGACTTGACGAGTAACCAACACGGAGACAAACAATCCTACTTTTTGATCAAGATTCCTTGTTGCTGATAGCAACAGAGCTATAAATAAGTAGTAGGTATGTGATGGATGCTGATCTACAGCCGTCCTCCTGCATTTTTACCTCTCGTCTAGAATACGCTCTAACTTTTAAAGATTTCAAGCACAAATACAATAATATATACTTAGGGTTTTTTTCTTACATAAAAGTTGACAGTCAGTTGCTTGATTAAATGTACACATCAAAGTATGGTAACATAAAAATCAGGAAAAGCAAGCACGGAAATGGCTAAACGCATCAAAGATGACCTTTAATTTCGGCTTGCACATGATTTGTAGCTAGGCATCTTGGTCTGACATGTATGTTCTGGTCGTCAATTGTGATTCCCATTTTTTTGTGGGGTGCCACCTTCAGTGCGTTACATCGACCATTTGAGCTTGCCTTATGTACCTCTTATGATACGACGGGCAGAATGCGCATCAGAACAGCTGGCATCTTTGTTGCCAAGGATCAGGCGTGGTCTGTACCTATAAAAAAACATTAGGCGGTAAACTAAATGCAATTGGTTCAAACAATTTTAATTACTCCAAGTCATTGTTTACACTTGCAAAGGCATTTTCTCTGTATCTTTCACCCATGAAAATAAACAGCAATGTGCATTACTGATAAAGTTCACACGGATCATGACTAATATTTTAATTGAAAGTGTCCTCAACCATCCGTGTGCATTTTTTCTAGGAATTCCCTGTGCATTTCCTAACTAGCAATTTAAGAAATATTAGGCATTAAGAAAAATGGAGCTGACAACAACGTCACTGGAGTAATTAAAAGAGTGTGAACTGTGAAGACCACATACAACCAAGTCATGCATATATGCATGCATATAATCGTTTCCAGCTAGGACCAGCACAACAAATACGCCGCATCATTTATTCCCTACCTAAATACGGCCCAGTACACAACAATAAATATAATTTAAAAACCCGCCATCCTATTATAGGATGCCCTCAGATGTAAATCGAGGACATTTGCATTTGAATCGTCGATTTGGTAGTGGTGTGGATACATTTATATGTTGCATCTACCATTTGCACATATAAATATATTTTGATAGTTTTCACTTCATTATTAAAGTTATTATTGCACAATAAATTGAAGTAGACAAGGGAATGAACACGCACTCCCTCCACACGCCCACCTAAACACACAAAAAAATGTTATGCATTAGGTGAAAAGGAGCTACCTCTGACTGGATAAAGGAGTCTGAACTGTGAAGACCTCATACATACAATTAGCCATGCATAGATGCGCCTAATTAGATAATCATATCCAGCTAGTACCAACAAAACATATACCATGCTTCCATTTTATTGGGTACCAAAACAACTGCCAGCTTGTTACTCACACAAGTATAAATCAGGATCCAGTTCATTATATTACAACACAAAATGTAATAGGCGCATCATTGGTGTGTTGAAGTCATTGGCGGATTAATGGACTCACCAAAGTTGAAATCTACAGTGTACGGAGTATTTTATACTTCATATGGTGTCTAATTGTTGCAGATGCCGGAAGTTATATACCTCATTTAAAATATTGCCCCACGTTTTTTATAGCCCATCGGTGGATGTGGTGCATGCACTTGAGGCAATCAGGCAGAGCTCAAATCCGGACTCACCTACCATTTGCACATAGCTGTGCACTACTACACTGGAACACTCTCGATTTGTACATTGGACACTGTTTGGTGGTAAACATAAGTCTATTGCATATGTTGAAACCATTTATAATTAATATGGGTCCTTGTTTACAGTTTAAAAGGCACTTTCACGAGTCCCTTATGTATTCTATCGCGCATGATAACGAAAGCGCGACGCAGAATTAGTTGATATATGGCGGATTCCTGATTAATCTTTCGATTGAAACATACATATACTACATCGTTAGTATGGCGGATTATTGGGGCATTACTCCACTCCCCCTCGAGTATGGCCCCATTTTTCCTAGAGCATAAGTAGTCGTGGTGAGCACTAGCGCCAATCACAGATCCAATCTTGGTGCGCATATTAGAAATCTATTTTTAAAGTTTCCACGTCACTCAAGTTTTTAGGTATATAAGCACGCATCTACCACCTCCGTCTTACTCGTAACAAGTGAAGAAAAACTGAACATAAATAGCAGGCGGGAAACTATAAATTCCCCATTACAGTGGGAACGGATTAGATTAACTTGGTCATCCTGAACATTATTTATTATTACATTAATATTGCAATTAAATTCAAGTAGACATGGAAATGACACGAACCTCCACACACAAAAGCGCTTGCTTATTCATCTCTTCACCTCTGCCTTTGCCACATGAATAATAAGCTCATGCCTCCTTGGCCAATGGCCACAATCCAGCCAAGGCCGATGGCATTGACGTAGTCGCAGGGACTGTGCAACGCAACGCAAGGCTGGGGACCAGATGACTGGCGGTACCTTCATGGTAGTCCTTGTCCTGTTCCATCTACAGAAACATGCCCTTGAACGGGTCATCAAACACCACTAACATAGCGTCAAAACACGCTTACAATGGGTATAGTATGCATTGCCTGCAAGCTACTTGGCATTTTTATGCCACAACCTAAGGCTGAACACTAGACAAGTAACCAACACCGAGACAAAAAAATCCTACTTTTGATCAAGATTCCTTGTTGCTGATAGCTACAGACTTATAAATAAGTAGTATGCATGTGATGCACGTTGATCTACAGTTTATTATGCCGCCCTCCCGTATTTTTACCTCTTTTCTAAAATATGCTCTAACTTTTATCGTAAAGATTTCAAGCAGAAATACGATATAATATATACTTTGATTATTTTTCTCACGCAAAAGTTGACAGGCATTTGCTTAAGCAAACGTAAAAATCAGGAAAAGCACCAAGGAAATGGCTAGAAACAACACAACAAATACGCTGCATCCCTTTATTCCCTACCTAAATATGGCCCAGTACACAACAATAAATATAATTTTAAAACCACTGTACTGATTTTATGCCATGAGATGTAGATAGAAGACATTTGCACTTGCATCGTCCATGTGGTAGTGGTGTGAGTGCATGACTCTACTCACATACATATATCTAATCTTGTTATTATTTTTTTGCGAGAAATATATCTGATCTTATTGTTTGCATGGCATATATCTAATCTTATTGTTTACATGGCATGTGTGGTTGTAGTTGTACCAGCATGTGTGTGTGCAGTTTTGTCGTCCTTGTTGAAGGGGAACAAAAATCGCCGGTAGGGAAAACTGGACACGCATAAAATGGGGACCGGGGATTAGATTGACAGCATAAGGCTGGGAAATTTACGGTTGTGGTTGTGCTAGCTGGCTTTGGTGATGGCTTTGTCTTCTCTGAAAACAATAGCTGTGCTGGATATGGCTTTGTTGAAAACATTTGGCAGAATCCTACAACTTCTTATTTTTAGGGGAAAATACGTAAATAGGGGATGTGGTTGGGGAGGGAGCCAGTGAAGCTACCATTTCGTGGCTCGCTCCTCTCCTTTTTATGGATGTGGCTCCCTCCTTATTTTTTTAAGGACAAGCACATAAGAGAGCAGCACTTTGATTGAGAATCACGTGAAGGAACTAGAGAACTCTTGGAGAAGCCCTACCAAAAGGGCTTATATTATTACTTCATCATTGGAATCTTACTTACCACAAGCCGTAGGAACACAACTCCACACACAAAAGCACTTTTTCTTGTCTTCCTCTCTCTCAATCGCTAGGTGCTATCTGCGAAGATCATGCCTCCAAGGGCAATCACAGGCGGTAGTGGTGCATGCACATGCGCCAATCACAGCTCAAATCTTGTTTGCACCTATCAGTTGCACGTAGAAATCTATTTTGAAAGTTTCCACTTCATTCGAGTTTTTAGGTGTATGTGCGAACGCCTACCGCGCGCATCTTACTTGTAACAAGAGAAGAAAAATAGAGAGCGCAGGGGGGGTTCCATAAACATCCCCATAACAGTGGGGACGGATTAGATTAACTTGGTAACCTTGGGCATTTTTTAATATTAAAATTATTATTGCACAATAAATTGAAGTAGACATTGAAATGAACAGCACTCACTCGACACACCCACCTACACCCAACACCACTTGCTTATTCATCATCTCTTCCCCTCTGTCTCGGCAACCTGAACAATAATAAGCTTATTATGCCTCCTTGCTCACCATCCTGCCAAGGCGGACGGCGTTGACGTAGTCGCGGGGGCTGTGCGAAGCAAGCCCCGGCACGAGCAGCCCCGAGGCACGGTAGAGCAGCGAGACGGGGCCCTCAAGATAATCCTTGCCCTCCTTCATCCACAGGAACGCTCCTTTGAACAGATCCCCAAACGCGTTCCCGTACATGGACAGCAAGAACCTGGGGTCGAAGTAGTTGGGGTTGGGCGCGTCCCCGCCGGCGGCGATGGCGCGGCAGGCGTACCATCCGTCGAAGTAGACGCACGTTCCGCCGTGGATGTACTCCGCCGTGGGCGGCGCGTCGAAGGGCACACGTGGCACCACGTCGTACCTGTACACGACGCGGACCATCTCCACGGGCACGTTGGCGCGGAGGAACGCGGCGAACGCCTTGTCGCCGACGCGCGGCTGGCCGTAGGTGTTCACGGCGAGGAGGCGGTCGAGGATGTCGCGCTCGCCGTGGAGCGCGAGGAGCGCCGGGAAGATTGCGGCGAGAGCGCCGCCGAGGGAATGACCGGTGACGACGACGTTGGCCTTGGGGTGCTTCTTGAGCTGCTCGCGGAGGACGTCGCGGAGCCTGTAGTAGGCGAAGGGCTTGTCGGCACCGGCGTTCGGGGATTGCTTCGGGAAGGCGCGGCCGGCGTCCTTGCCGTCTTCTTCCTGCAGGCCGAGCGCCTTGAGGAAGCCGACGTGGACGTGGCCCATGGTGCCCATGCCTAGCCAGGAGAGGTTCACGTCCGTGGACCAGTCCCGCATGTTGAACGGCTCCGTGCCACGGAACGACAGCACGATCACGCTTGCGTCCGTCGCCTTGTCCGTCATCACGAACGCCTGCGTCGTGTGGTCGCCCACGAACTCTGTCAAAACAGGCAATTGTTGATTATTACTGATTATTGTGTATTTAGAACATTTCATTTGGTAATAACTGGACCATGCTTTGCTAGGGAGTACTTACTGTTCCAGCAGCTGTAGAAACCCACGAAATGGAACTGCGAATACAGGGGAGATACCAAAGATACATCAGTAAGTTTCCAGAATTAGTTATGCAAATTGCTTTTACTTGTTTGATGTGCATATGGTCTTTTTAGGTGAAACAAGCATATAGGAGTCCACAATGATCAAACAGCAAATGTACAGGTACTAGTGCTGCCACTTGCCAACATATAGATGCGCAAAACAGAAAAAGCATGTGAGCTCGTTCCAACATAGGCCGGATCTGTGTTAGTTAGGCAATTGCATTTGCTTGTTTGATGTGCTAGTGAATTGTTTATTAGAAAACGTAGGGATCCGGATCGATCGAACTGCAACTATACATGCAATGGTGTCCACTGGTCCAACATAGAGGCATTATATAGTTTTATATTTTTGAATCAGAAAGGGCATAGTTTAGCAGCAGTGTTGCCATGCCAGTCATCATGCAGAGTTGACAAGTTGCCAACTGGAGTCATCCACCCATAGCAAATGCGACAATATGTAAGTTTATTCATTCTTGCAAGACTTGGGACCAAAGTTAAGGCCTTAGCTTTATCTGTGAATACGGCAATAATCTACTGAACCACACTGGTAAATTCAGTTACCTGCGGTTATTAGCTTGCAGTCCTGAATTTTGAGAACCTTTTTTTAAACAGTGTCAGTTTTTATTTTATTTTATTTTATTTTATTGCCACAGTTCTGTAAAAACATTAATTCTGTACCTTCCAGACGTTGTTGACGACATTCTCGATGTAGGCCGCGTTCTCGTAAGCGATCTTGGCGGCCATGACCGTGACCTCCAAGAGGGAGTAGGTCCGGAGACGGATGAGCCGCCCGTTCACGTACTGCTGCTGAACGAGGGGCACCGTGGCGCTGCCGCACTCGGCGCTCTCGACGTCGACGAAATATTCTTCGTCCACGACCTTGCCGCTTGGGACGCCCACCACCTGCAGCCGCCTGTCATCGGGACCGCCACCGGCCGGCAGCGGCTTCAACTCTGTCCTTCCGTCGATCAGCCCGATCATCGATCGGAAGTTTGGTGCCTCCCGGTGCGGGATCACCAGCTTACCTGCATCCACACCCGTCCAAATGCAACCACCGTTCAATCCATGCACAAATCTTACTATTACATGAGGTTGTTTGCTTAGAGTTACTGATGAGGCCTCATGCGTGTGTCGAATAAACAAATTTGTTATCTGCTAATCATATGCAAGTGATCCATTGGCTGCCGAAAGACCGACGGTGACTTCTGTTTAACACGAAAGTTGAAAGAAGGACAACTAAACTTAATTGTTGGGGAATAAATTATTTAGAGCTGGTGGTTTCGATAAGCTCGATCTTGTCGTGGTATGCGTCATGACAATTGGCCAAAATAACGTAAAAAGCAACCATTATGTGAACCTAGAACCGGAGACAATTCTATGTTATGTAAACTACGGTTACAAAAAAAAAAGGATGGATATCTACAAATAATGAAGCTGGAAAAAAACAAACACAAATGGACAAATTAACCAAAAAACATGTGGGAAGTAACCATAATTAAATAAAAAGCAGAAAGCAGAAATTGTTAAACTAAAATAAAAGGCTTTGTAAATGGAACCATAAAAGATTAATAGAGAGAGAGAGAGAGAGAGAGAGAGAGAGAGAGAGAGAGAGAGAGAGAGAGAGAGAGAGAGAGAGAGAGAGAGAGAGAGAGAGAGACCATGTCACCGTTCTGGGGTCATATATATTTCCTTCTACCACTTACCTTTTTGACTAGCAGTTAAAATTCATACTCATCAGCATGCATTTTTCTGTGCACGTTATAACGTTCATCGACTTGTCTATCCACTTACGAGTAAGTGCACGTTTATACCACATTCTTAAGAATTATATTCAATTTCATTTATCCAGTAACTTTAATTAGTTGATCGTCCATTTTTTATTTGGCTTGCATTGTATGTGATGATATGTGTACATGTTCATTCATGTCAAATATGGTAATGAGTTAAGATCAAAACATATATGATGTGCATGTGTGTACGTACATCTGAAGATGTTCAATATGATGCCAAGTATCCCGTTGTTGAGGGCGATGAAGTTGAGGAGGATCTCGACGAAGGCACCGATATAGAAGGCCGGGTAGTAGGCAGCCTTGAGCGCCTTCTGGATGACCTCAGTGAGGGCGACGAACCAGTCTCCCGGTGTGCTGCCAAAGTCGGCGGCGGTCTGATCACCAGCCTCCACAAAGTGGTACCTTGTGATCGGCCGGCGCAGGAACAGCATCGACAGGATGTCAGTGAACCGCGCCTTCTCCGACTTGATGATCAGCTTCTCCTCCCCCATCTTGGGGCGAGACAGCTGCTGCGCCACCATGTTTGCCGGCCGGAGAGTGAGCACCTCTCTTGGCTAGGCCAAGCAACGCTTGCTACGAGTGTGTGTGCAGTGCTAAGTGGAAGCAACTCAAGCAGGGATGATGCTTCAACGAGGGAGAAGTGTGGCTTTTATAGGCTCTCGAGAGGGTTGGGCTGGGCTGGGCCGAGATGGGGCGTGTTTGCCGCATGGATTGTTGCTGAATGATTTGATTTGATTTTATTGGTTGGTAAAGGTTGCTGTCTAGGGTTTGCATGCACGTTGCATGGTTTTTACATGCGCAAAGGGTACTGGTCGATATACAGTGTACCTACTGCTGGAGTGGCCAAGTCAGCAGCGCGTGGATCATGTGTTGTACGGGTTTCCGGAGTGGTTTACTGACCACGTTGAGAGCTAGCTACAAAGGTGACGAGATCTTGATTTAGATCGCTGATGTGTAGCTTAACTTGTCGACGTAACAAATGTTATCCATGTTTTTGAAACAGAGTAGGGGTTGGATTAGGAGAAGAATGGGAGTAATGGCTTAATATGTACGCAATTGAATCAAGACCCAACGGCACTTGATAAGTTACTTGGAGGTTTTTGAATCTTTATTACCCCAACTTACAACGAGACATATCCATTCTACATTTACATGATTATATTATCAATGGCGAAAGGGTTTGTAGCCCAGTGGTCACAAGAGCCTCAGTAGCACCTCAGGTCCTGGATTTGACTCCCCATGGGAGCGATTTTTTACGATTTAACGGTGTTATGCATTCAGTGGGAGGCGATGTCCCCATTAACAGCGAGGCGCTTGTGGTGACTTTGTGAATCTCAAGACCAGTTGGCCCAGTCTTTAGGGGTTGCGTGCGTGTATCCATAGGGTGAGTACTCGTGCGTATTTGTTAGTGTCTGTGTTTGTACTGTGTTTCGCAAAAAAAAATATATCCATGGTTCCAATTTTCTTATGGAACCTAAATTTAGGTACGAAACATTTTGATATACAATTATGGAACCTAAATTTAGGTACAAAACAATTTTTTGGTGGGGCATTGTTATTTAATTTTGTGTTTTGTACTGTGTAATATATATGTTTGGTATGCAATGAAGGGATATAAGTATGGTACTGTACCTAGGTAGATCTTGCTGAGATAGATTGGCATGACATGTATTAATATGAGTCGTCACAGTAGATCTGTGCGAATGTATCCTGCAACCTTCATTTCGAGCTAATACTCATACGAATTTTCTATGAAAGGGAATTCTATATGTCCAAACCTTTTCTATGAAAGGGAATTCTTCTGTTCTCTTATTGATGTTGGTTAGTTCAGGTGCAGCTGTAAACAACGTCAACAAATTGAAATGAAGGGGGTATGTCAGTTCCAAATTGTGTTTGTTTCGTTGCAATCAAACATTTATAGATGTAATTCAGTGCCAATTTTTCTTTATTTTGAGCATTGACAATCTACACATAAATTGGGAAAAGTTCTTAATGACACTTTTTTGTTCGCTAAGCAATGTAACTATAAAATATAATAATTGGTCTATGGTGTATTGTCATCTTTCTTATGTAACAACCTTAGGAAAGGCCTGCACAATTAATAATGAAATGTTGCCTTCACTAGTTAGGGTATCCACATGCGTTACACAGACATCTGTATGATATGTTTGGCAAACAACTCAAAATATATGCCAACGTTACAATCAAGTTGGTGGCATCTCTCTCTCTCTCTCTCTCTCTCTCTCTCTCTCTCTCTCTCTCTCTCTCTCTCTCTCTCTCTCTCTCTCTCTCTCTATGTGTGTGTGTGTGTGTGTGTGTGTGTGTGTGTGTGTGTCGGCTTTTGTGGCAGGTAACCATGCTACTCTTATTAGTATTAAAGATGCTCTTTGCAACAGTAAACTGCACTAGGAGTACCAAGTTGCAACAAACACCGTGTCGACATACGTACTGTCAGCATGTTTGTTACATAAGAAGACACAGGAGAAGTTGACTGCACATGTAATTTATCTATGGCAAGTTGATGTTTGTCGTATTCATGGTATAGTCTCTCCAGGGCACCATTAAGTTATGGACGTATAATTCACTCAGCGCACATTCCAGTGCACCATTAAGTTATGGACGTATAATTCCCTCAGCGCACATGGAGGCTTTCTGATCCGACAGGGATCCGCTGCCGTAGCCCCTGGCCACGCTGACACATGGGCCCGGCCCCATGCGTCACTGCACGGATGTGCAGTAAGTCAGCGGATCCGTGGCTCTGATCTCTCATAGTTGTGTGCACATGTAACTTGAACTACTAATATTATAATGTCAATCGTAAAAAAATTATTCATATATAATTAACTTCTTGTTCCTAATTTTATCTTGACTGAATTTGTATTGTTGCAGTTTTCAAGGAAAAACAACTATTATTTTCTTATTTTACCAATCATAATTATTTTACATTTATTTGAGCCAAAAACTTCAGCAGCTCTTGGAGCGTCGTATTCTAAGGTAAGAAGCAAAAGAGAGCATACCTAGCGTTATTGATTTTTTTCCCAAATAAAAAAGTACTCATTATTGATAGCCATATATCACATGTGCACTAATATATACCCGTTGATTGCATAATCCGAACCTTATCAAGACAGCTAATTGATTGTCTCCACTTGATGAAAGGGACTTGGACAAAAGTGTGTTACTTATGCATAGTCTTAGAAAGAGGGGGATAAGTTCATTCAATATTGTTGAGCTTTGATACTAATCGAGTAGATGCAAGCAAACACTGGGCAAAGCTCAGATTGTGGCGAAACCAATCCACCCGTGTTCATATCTCCAACTTGACATGGTATTCCATTTACATTTAATTATTCTCTCTATATATAGGAGGGAACATTCCCGTCAATCGCGAAATGCATATGGTAACTTCATCGTAAATCTCAATATCAGCCGGTTTTGTCTCTTGTAGACTTCCAAAGGAGTAGGGTGTGCATATCATTCATAGGAATGAGTCACTACCGGAAATCGGTTTTTTCCCGAATGCCAAAACAATTCCCGAGTGTAATTTATCGGGCACTCGGGAAATCCGACTTTTCCCGAGTGCCAAACAAATTACACTCGGGAAAACAGTGACACTCGGGAAAAAAAAACATTTCCCGAGTGTCTCGGGGAAGAGACACTCGGGAAAAGCTAGACACTCGAGGAAAAAACGTTTTCCCGAGTGTTTTTCTTGTTGACACTCGGGAAAAGATGGAGCTGGGCCCCACAGCAACTAGCGGTCGTTAGAGTTGACGGCGGGGGGGAGCCTTTCCCGAGTGCCGGCGTCATGCACTCGGGAAAACTTTTTTTTTCACATTTTTGGTACCAAACTTTTTTCATGTCACTTATACACTTCAATATACTTCATGTTGAAATTTTGTAAATTTCACGAACCGTTTACTAAATTTAGTAATTTGTTTTCTTGAATTGTATTTTTTTGATGATAAGTCAAAATTGAACTGCAAGTCGCTCGAATAATGGAATCGAGGTAATCAAAAAATGATATTCATGTTACTGAGTTCATCGTAAGGCCATATGCAGAAAATGAAATGAAATTTCAAGTTTTTTTTTCATGAAATATGACAATGAGTGTGTGACCTATTTGATTTAAAATTCTATAAAATTCAAATAATGTCAACAAATTGTGAAATTTGTCAAGATGTCACGATATCATATGAAGTTGTTGTGATAAATAGTATACGAGGTTTCGCGCAATGTGTCACGTAGGTTGTTTACAAAACGGAGTATCACGGAAGAAGTGGCATATGTTTTAGGATTAGACATTAAGATTAGGAGTCAAGTGGCTTTCAAAAATTTAATTTGACTTCGAACATATTTTTTATAAACAATAGACCAGATAAAGAGTACAGCCTAAAAATTTGAAGAATTTTCGACTTTGTTTGTTATTTTTAAAAAAAAATTTAATCTGCTGACAAATAATATTTCCCGAGTGCCTAAGTGTTTCACACTCGGGAAACACTGAAAACACTCGGGAAATTGTTAGAGCGGGAAAGGAAAATTTTGATTGAGTCCGAGCCCCCCTTTCCCGAGTGTTTTGAATCCAGACACTCGGGCCGAGTGTCTGGATTCAAAACACTCGGGAAAGGGGGGGGGGGGGGGGGGGGGGGGCGACTTAGCCAAAATCCGCTCGATCCGCCCGTTGCCCCCTTCTTCGAAATCGAACCAGCTCCTCCACGCGCCGCCGCCGCCGCTCGCGCCCCCGCCCCTCGCGCCACCGCCGCTCGCGCCACCCTCGCCCTGTCCGAGCCCGGCCCTGGCGTGCCGCCGAGCCCCAGGCTTGGCTCGCCACTGCAGCCCCTCCCCTGCCCCCGCCTCCCCGGCCCGGCCACTCGTCGCCGCCGCGGCCCGCCTCCGCACCCGGCGCCGCCGCGGCCGCGGCCCTCTCCGGCGCCCCGGCATCGCCTCCCCGACGTCGACACCACCGCCCGTGCCGCCTCCCTCCCCGTCCCCGCCCGGTGCCTCCTTTCCCGCCTCCGTCCCCGACACCGGCGACCCCGGGCTCCACGCCGGCGAGGACCAGGACGCCGCCGCCACCTGCCGCCAGCTTCCCCGGCAGCGCCTCCCCGACATCGACCCCCGCCCATGCCGCGTCCCTTCCCGTCCCAGCCCGGCGCCTCCTTTCCCTCCTCCCTCCCCGACACCGGCGACCCCGGGCACAACGTCGGCCACCACGGGCTCCACGCCGGCGAGGACCAGGACGCCGCCGCCACCACACCGCCACTAGCTGCCGCCAGCTTCCCCGACGCCGCACGTCTCCTCACAGTCCAGGTAGCTAGTTCAGCGAGCCTTTTTTTTCTTTTCTTTTTCATTTTCTGTTTTTCGACATGAATTTGCTTGTTTATTTGTGAATACTGGTAATTATGAATTGATAATTGATTTAGAAGATGCAACATGGTACTTGCACGATCTGCTTGCACCGCTGCTGCGTCGTTCGTCCCGGGGCTCGCCTGCCTATCTGCTTGCCGCCGGCGCTGATCGTGCTAGTATGCATTTGCTTGTTTGCGCTGCTCCGCTGCTGCCGCATTACTACTCGTCCTGTACGCAGCGGGATGCCTACTTGCTTGTTACAGTTTCACAATGTAAAAGTTCCATATGAATTGTATTCTGTTTGCCTATTTGCATATCCATCAGCTTGACAAGTGCATTGTCATTGCTCACCGCCAGCTGAAAGTGCAATATCTGAACTGAAAGTAAGCAACTCGATCCACCACGTCTGAACTGAGTGCAACATCTGAACTGAACTATAGGATGTGGTTTGCAATTGCTTTGTCTGAACTTGCACTAGTGTTCACTTTCGATCAAGCATGGCAAACAAGACAGCGACGCTACTGTACTGCAAGCCTTTGTCTGGCTGGCCTCTCGCATTTGGATTTAGTTGGAGATTGATGGTGGGTCGGCCTTAGTCCAATTTTAGATGTCATGTTTCTCATGTTTAAATGAGCATTCATACCTAAACTTGAGAAACAAGAAACTGATACCTGTGCTTCTTACCTTTGCATTCGATTTGTGATCTTCATGCACTGACTGTCTTGTTCAAATTTTCCTTTCTTTTGGAATGTTAGTTACAAAATAGTAATATTTGGCTTACCTGCTGCTCCACAATTTAGAATTGACATTGTTATGCTTTTTTTGTCAGGTAGAGGCTGTTGCACCATCTTCCACTCATCCTCGAGTCGTCACTTTGCAGGATAGCAAGATGAGACATAAAAGACCCTCTTTTTTCATTCATGTTTGTAGGTCACGCGAAACCTAGTTAGTCGTCTCCCGTTCGAAGAGATACGGTTTGAAATATGCAGTTATTTGCATATCTATAGCCGTATCTGTTTCGAATTGTCCACGTTTTTTGGACAGCCCGAGGATGTGTAGATGGGTTAGTTTTCGTGCTCTACTTCTATCCGAGATAGAGTTTCGGCACCATCTCCCTGTTGTTCTCCGGATACACAATCTCCTTGTTAGGACGTGTATTTGGAGAACAGCGGGGAGGTGCTGCCGAAATTCTGTCTCGGATAGGAGTAGAGCATGAAAACTAACCTCATCTGCACATCCTCGGGTGGGATTAGGACCTATCTTTACCTATTAGACTGTATAAGTGAACGGTAGATGCAATTGATTTATCTATTACTCGATGATATGTTAGAGGATGGATGACCGTGAGTGGATGTACACGGGCCGCCAAAGTCAGAGTTCGTGCACTAAGGAATGGATTAAAAAGACTCAAGGTTTCATGAAAAAAGCATTTGCCAATGTTAAAGGAAAGCCTCCTCGGACTTTCTGTCCATGTAGTGAATGTGAAAACCGTAAGAAGCAAACAAAGGTGGAAATGGGTAAACATCTCATAAGGCATGGATTCATGGCGAACTATAAACGTTGGACCAGCCATGGTGAAGCCGATCGTGTGCGACACGAGGTCGTCAGACCACGCATCGACGAGGCTTTTGACGAGGATGCCGGGGTAGCAGACATGTGAATGACTATGCAGAGGCACACAACTTCGAGGAAGGCTGCAGGGAGGAGGAGCCAGAGCCAAGTGCAAAGGCGTATTATGATATGTTGGATGCGGCACAACGGCCCCTTCACGGGCATACCAATGTTTCTCAACTGGATGCCATTGCGCGTCTGATGGCCGTAAAGTCCCAGTTTAGCCTGAGTCACCGCAATTTCGATGTCATGTTGACAGTTATTGCCAGCATGCTTCCGGAAGGTCACATTCTGCCAAAGAACATGTATGAGTCACAGAAACTACTTCGTGCACTTAAGATGCTTGTCTGAAAGGATGCGTGTTGTTCTGTAAAGAACACGCAGAAGCCTTGTACTGTCCAAAGTGTTCATCCTCACGGTACCTAGAGGTAGAATCAGGTGATGGTGAAAAGCGGCAGACGTCGGTCGCTGCGAAAATCCTACGGTACCTCCCGTTCATACCGAGGATCCAGCGTCTTTACATGACCGAAGAGACTGCAAAACAGATGACATGGCACAAAAAAGGAGTGCGATACCATCCCGAGAATCTTGTACATCCGGCCGATGGTGAATCCTGGATACATTTTGATCGAATCCATCATAAGAAAGCAGATGAGGCTCGTAATGTACGTGTGGCACTGGCAACAGATGGGTTCAATCCTTATAGAATGGGGGCTGCCCCATACACTTGTTGGCCAGTGTTCGTTATACCCCTCAATCTCCCCCCCCCCCCCCCCGGCGTCCTCTTTCAATGACAGTACATATTCTTGTCCTTGATAATTCCTGAACATCCGGGGACTAATATGAATGTGTTCATGGAGCCTCTGATCGATGATTTGGAAAGTGCTTGGAAGGAAGGGGTATTGACATACGACAAAGCAATAAAGACAAACTTCAAAATGCATGTTTGGTACCAGTATTCTCTGCATGACCTCTTGGCATATGCAACATTCTGCGGGTGGTGTGTTCACGGCAAGTTCCCATGCCCAGTATGCAAGTCAAAGCTGATGTTTCATTACTTGAAGAAGGGTGGCAAGTATTCTTCGTTCGACAAACACCGACAATTGCTCCCTCTTGACCATCCATTCAGAAGAGACATAAAGAACTTTACAAAAGGTGTCGAAGTTAACGACCCTGCACCACAGATCATGACATGTGCCGATGTTCATGCTGAGTTAGATCCTCTCAAGGTCAATGAAAGTGGAGATGGTTTTGAGGGATATGGTGAGCTACATGCATGGGTTCATATCTTGGGCTTGTATAGGCTTTCCTATATGGACGACATTCTTCTTCCACATAACATTGACCCAATGCACACAAAAAAAAATATTGGGGAGGCGTCTTTCTGTACGATCATGGCCTATGCTGATAAGTCAAGAGACAATGTTAAGGCAAGAGTGGATCAAGCAACCTTATGCGACAGACCTAAGCTTGACATGGCGCCTCCTAAACCCGACAACAAGAGATGGATAAAGTCTAAGGCTGATTTCGTCTTGACAAGGGCCCAAAGGAGGGAAGTACTTGAATGGTTTAAAACTTTAATGTTCCCTGATGGGTTTGCATCGAACCTGAGGAGGGGAGTGAATTTAGAAACTATGTGAATCAGTGGGTGCAAGAGTCATGACTACCACGTGTGGCTTGAGCTGCTTCTTCCCTCGATGGTTCGAGGCTATGTCCCTGACCATGTATGGCAAGCGCTGGCAGAGTTGAGCTATTTCTTCCGACAACTTTGTGCTAAGGAGATACCAAAAAAGCTGATTGCAGACATGGAAAAAATGGCTCCTGTGTTGCTCTGTAAGTTGGAGAAAATCTTTCCATCCGGTTTCTTCACTTCGATGCAGCATATGATTTTGCACCTCCCATATGAGGCACGAATGGGTGGGCCTGTGCAGAACCGTTGGTGCTATTCCATTGAGAGATGTCTAAAGGTTCTCCGAACTAAATGTAAAAATAAATGCAAAATTGAAGCTTCCATGGCAGAGGCATACCTTCTCGAGGAGGTGTCAAACTTCACTACAAAGTACTATGCTGACAACCTTCCTAGCGTGCATAATCCACCTCCTCGTTACAATGTTGCCGAAAATGAGTCGAGCCTCAGCCTTTTCCAAGGGCAACTCGGAAGTGCAAGTGGTGCCACCAACAAGTTCTTGTCATACAACGAGTGGCGCACGATCATGCTATATGTGTTGACCAACCTTAAGGAAACCAAGTCGTACATAGAGTAAGTTCTCAACAAACTTACTTTTGATTAGTCACTCTTCTGCATCAAACCCTCTAATTTTGTTCCTCGCTGGCACAGAGAATCTGCATCAAACCCTCCAAACACATATGAGGAAGATGACTTCTTTCAAGACAATGGGCTGGAAGAGAGTTTTGTGATAGACTTAACTGAAGTGTTTGAAATGGATGTAGACAATGAGGACATTGGAGATGAGGTTGATAATGCGAAGGACTTACAACTTCTTGAGCGATTACATCTAGATAGTGATGATGACATTCCTCCTCCTTCGGAGAACCTACATGATTATGTCGACATGCACGATATTGATGATGAGACTAATGATCCACCTATTATCGACGATGATGATTATTTCTGATACATGTATGATCCGTACTAATTAGATTTCGGTTACCGTTTTTCTTTATTTATAATACTATGTTATCTTTCTTAAAATATACTGATTTGTTGACTTGTTTTAATTGCAGGTGATTGGAGAACGATGGTGGGCGGCGTAGGCAAAGCTGTGACCAAAGCTGTGACGAGGTTCTTGTCCTTTTTTTACCGAGATGAGGCTGAGGGTAGTCGGCGGAGAGGTGCAAGCAGGGGTGGAGGGAGAGGTGGAGGGAGAGGTGGAGGGAGAGGTGGGAGAAGTGGGCGAGGTGGAGCCAGAGGTGTAGGGAGAGGTGGAGGGAGAGGTGGAGCGAGGTCACCATCTAGGTCACCGTCGCCTGAGCACGAGGTGGAGCAGCAGTCTCAGTCGTCTGAGGAGGAGGTGGAGGAGCGCGAGGACGGGGAGGAGCGCGAGGACAGCGAGGGGGACGAGGAGGAGGGCGAGGACGAGGAGCAGGAGCACGGCGAGGACGAGGAGCAGGAGCACGGCGAGGACGAGGAGGTGCAGGGCCAGGCCCAGGGACCTCGTCGGCGAGGGTTGTCGACCTTGCCGAAGCGACCGATACCTTTGGACCGTCGTCCGATTGTTCGCCCTGTCCCTCCCCGGTAAGTTACTTTAGATGTTACCAATACACTTTCATTTCATTTGTTTTAAATAACAATTGGTACTAACACTTTATCTTAATGATTTCGGCAGGTCATGGACTCCTCCCGTTGGGGGTTCTCACAAACGCAAGGTCAACGGCATCCTGGGTATTTTATGCAGGCAACACTACCCTGGATTGGTGCAGCTTCCGGAGGGATTAGAGGTTGCCGACACGTTTGACCACTACGCCGCCGTGAACGACGTGGAGGATCGAGATGGCAGGAAGTTCAACAACAAGATGGAGCGGGTGATCAACGAGATGCTGGTAACTCTTCCTCACTACTACATTGCTCAACACATGGCATTTTATTCATCATTCTTGAAATAACAGTTTGAAGTACCGCGTTTGTATGCAGGATTTCTACAGAATTGAAGAAGGATACGAGGACATGGCGCGGCAGGTGGCACGTACAGCGTGTCACAAACTTGTGAAGGACATGATGTATGAGGCGCGCAACCAGGCCATAATTGATTTGAAGACTGCCATGGATGTGCAGGTTAACAGAAAGGAGGCAGTAAGGATTTTCCCGACGAAGGAAGAATACTTGGCGGTAAATATAGAACAAGCTTTAATGAGATTAACTATGTTTTATTTCACCTTCTTATGTGTCATATGCTTGATGACGTGCAGGCGACTCCGTGGTGGATGGCAGCGCATAGCGACTGCCGGGAGGTTTTGGTGGACAAGTGGTGCGCTGAGAACTGGGCTGCGATGCATGAGGCTTGCCGACAGCGTCGGTTGTTGATGCAAGGTCCATCACACCATCAGAGCAGTCTTAGCCTCAACGAATATGCGGCAAAATACGTATGTCAAATCATTTCTTCACTCTAACTCTCAATAACGCATAATTTCTAATCATGTTTCTTTCCTCAGTCGGAGGCTCATGGTGGTCAGCCTATCAACACTTTCGAGGCTTTTGCTTTGTCCCACAAGGGCAAGGCATCGATGGCGATCGAGTACAACCCGGAGGACCCACCCGAGGCGTACAGCAATCCGACCGCCTATAGCCGCCTCAGTTCATACTCAGAGGTGGCGATCCAGTACAACCCGGAGAAGTCGTGATGAGGGCGGGAAAAGGCAGGAAGCATGGGCGGTACTATCTTGGTGACAGCGTCATCGACACGGCAAGTACTCCCACGCTCTCCCAGATTCGAGCACGGACTGTTAGCGGTGGCCCGAGCATACGCGAACGACCGACCGCTACACAAGCCCTCCAGGTTATTACTGTTACATTCCTTGTTCGTTTAATTTTTTCATTTGATTCAATATTGCACTCGAGTTTAACATTTGATTCAATATTGCAGGCTCAGCTTGACGAAGAGAGGGCCAGACGGGAGCAGCTCGAGGCGACTTTGGCGCAGCAGGTGCAGGAGCAGGTGCAGGTGCAGGTGCAGGCGCAGGTGGAGGCGCAGGTGCACGCACATGTGCAAGCGCATACACAGGAGATGTACTCCTTCTTTCAGGCTCAATTCGAGGCGATAGGTCACCCCCTGCCGCCACATCCGACATGGGCTCCTCGTCCTCCTATTTCTTCTCCGGTGAGTTTCTTGGCAACCTTACACATTTTAGAGACTTAGAAAACATAGACAAACTTAGAGATTTCGAAAATCTAGAGACTTAGAAAACATAGAAACTTAGAAAACTTAGTTGTACTATACATGTTGTATCACAAATGTTATGTCTTCCTTTGTGCAGCCGATGCCTGGGTCAGCGGGGTCGAATGCTGGGGCTGGGGCTGCGCCTGTGCAAGACGTGGATTTATCGGCAGTTCGAAATCTTTTCCCAAATGTATCCCCACCCTTTGATCCATGATTTCTGTTTTGTGGACTATATGTATCGCTTGTGAGTGTTTGTGAACTATTTGTGGACAATTTGTGCACTTGTAAGCATCTATGGACTATGTGTATATTAGTTGTTGAATTGTGGACTGTTTGAGGATTTGGATGTGGATATGGTTGTGAAATAGATGCATATTGTCATATATATATATATAATGCCTGTGTGTTTGTCAATTGGATTTGTCGAAAAAATAAATAAAAATGGTTCTGAAAAATAACTTTCCCGAGTGTAAATGCACAGACACTCGGGAAAGGGGGAGGGCTTTTCCCGAGTGTAATTTATATTACACTCGGGAAAGGGGGGGGATTTCCCGAGTGCAATTCAAATTACACTCGGGAAAGGGGGGGGGGATTTCCCGAGTGCAATTTGAATTACACTCGGGAAAGGGGGGGATTTCCCGAGTGCAATTTGAATTGCACTCGGGAAAGGGGGGTTGCCGTCAGTTCGCCGTCCGTCAGGTTTTTGTTCTACGAGTGTTGGTTTAACACTCGGGAAAGCCTTTCCCGAGTGCCCGAAAAAAAGACACTCGGGAAAGGTGGCATTTCCCGTGAACAGTTACGCCGAGTGAGCTTTCCCGAGTGCTACACTCGGGAAAGGCTTTCCCGAGTGTTTTTGGGCTGGGCACTCGGGAAAAGTGGGGATCCTGGTAGTGAGTGCTCATATGTGTGTATGTGACCATCTGTGTTTGTACTATGTTTCGTAAAAAGAAAATTTGAGTAGATGGCTACAATTATATTTGAAACTTGATTGATTTCTATAGAGATTGATGATGTACATTTATTGTAGTGCAGTACGTGTACCTGTATTCGACATTGGTAGGTATGTTTGTACTGCCTTATTATAGCATGTTTAATTCGCGTTTGTTTCATTCATTTAGTATATCACTTCCTATCTAAAACCTTTTTTGCGAAACACGGTACAATCGCAAACACTTATATATACATACGAGTACTTACTATTATGAACACACGTACGCAGATCCTACCCTTGAGGGCCAACGAGAAATTTAGTCCGTTGATCTGAGCCTCGATTTTGATGTGGACGTCACATCCCACTCAAAGAATAATTAATCTTAATTGCAATGCCCTTGTTAAGTTTAGAACTTGAATCTATGGTTCACCGCAAGGAACCTAACAAGCTGAGATAAGCACACAAACAAAAGGCAACCTTTATCACTATATCCAACACACCAGACTCCCAGCAGAGAGAAGTCCTCAGCGCCTATTTTGATTAAGGGTGGAAACGGATCGAATACGAATTGGATAGTGTCTTTTTCACATCCATATCCATATTTGTAAACGAATATGGATACGAATACGAATATTTTCGAATACAAATACGGATCGAATATTAAACGAATGCGAATACAAAAGCGAATGTCACTATAATTCGAACGGATACGGATACATCTATTTCTATGTTGTTAAGACAACTACTACACTTTTTTCCTCTCTATAGTATCTTTAATAGCATTATTTCACATGATCTACACTAGTTCGTATCAAAATTGAATCAATTTTATAATATTTATGAGATAATATATGTGTATATTTATGATATAGTAGCGGATACAAATACAAATACGGATATGTCGAATATTTGATGTCAAAACCTCAAACCATATCCACATCCATATTTTGTAATCGAATTCGAATACGAATTCGAATAGTGTAAAAATATTAATTGAATGACAAATTTCATACCACATTTGCATTTCATCGGATACAAATATCGAATAATATGGATTATACGCATCCACTTTCCACCCCTAATTTTGATACAGTTTGGCAATGGCACCGGTTAACTCTACCTCTCACATCGCCATCGTGCCCACACGGGCGATCTATCACTGGCACCGAAGCTCGCCACCATGCCCTCGCCATATGAATACAGATAAAAAGATGGTCATCGTGGAGTTTGTGTTTCAGTTAATCTTTGGTCCTGCTGGCGTTTTTTAATCTGTAGTTGCACGATTCATGGAGATGCTAAGAGGCCTAAGCTTTATTGAGGTGGAAAGACAACCGTGGAAATTGAGAATGATACCAGTAAGTCTCCACGTGGTAGGTGCACACTTCCTATGTAAATATTGTCTAGGACGTGCCTATATATTGTGACGTAAAGCTTTCTGGCTACCGCTTATTTATCATACATTCATGCTAGCTGGGTTTATATAGTGGCAGTTTTAATGTATAATGTATATAATAGTAATTTTAATGTTATATGTAATTAATTGCTACAATAATAGTTTGTCAAAATCTACACACTTTGATGTGGCATTAGTTCAAAGCTTAAAAAAATGACTATGTAAGATTCAAAGATAAGAGAAAGCGACCGAAAGCGTAAAGACCTGGTGAGCGTGCATCACGTGCATGTGTGCTTATACTACAGATTTGTTGAAATCAGGAATCTTGACCGAGAATGTTTGGTCATTGTCTCCACCTTACTATACATGAGAAGGACCTCTGTGTCAACATGTCTCACCTTAAAGGGCTTCTTTGTAAGCAAATCTCACTTATATTCTGTTTTTTGGTTCAGTTCCAATTATAACAAAATTCCTGAAGAAGAGCAATCATACAATAGTATGTCTTTTAAAGTTGACGATGAATTTTTACTTGAAGTTTGTGGTGAGAATAACATAGTAACTAAAGGAGTTTGTATGCCAGATTTTGTTCCATTTAAGTTTTCAACCAAAGTAAGATCAGTGCTTTGTGAACAAGCAGTGACCACGAAGTACTTTGTCCTCTTGGGATTTGTATGGTTAGACAAGAAAAAAGCCTTTGGTTTTTCCCCCTCTGTACGCACGGTAAGAAGTCAAAACAAAGAACTTTCCTCACACGTGAATTTTGATCTTCTGTTCTCGCCCCTCTGTTTACACTGTACGCCTTTTCAAAAAGCAAAAGCGAATTCATGTACCAATAAGGTACTAAAGTGAAAGAAAAAAAAAACGGGACTCGAGCATCACGCTTCGGGAAGCTGTCCACACTTGCATTGCATTATTAGCGGGAACATGCATCTAAGACTGACTCTAACCCTGGAGCAGACAAAAAACCTATATTGAGTAATTTGAGGTATTGAAAAGGTTGAACATACAGAACCAAAAAACATCTATCTCCAACCCAAAGACCAAAAACAACCTTCTTCCTGCTCCATCTCCGAAACCTCTGGCGCTCCGTCTGCGCGCGCCGCATGCTCCAGCTAGGTGGTCCTCGCCCCTGCGCGCCGCGAGCAGGCCGCGCCCTCGCTCGCGCACATCGCAAACTCGAGCCGAGCTGCTGCTGTCTTGCGCGCATGCCTGCAGAAGCCTACGCGGCCTGCTGCTGCTGAACCGAGCCTGCCTCCACCCGCATGCAGGAGTCCCGGCCATGGCAACAACCTCCACACGAAGCATGACGAGGAGTGGAATTAATTTGTTGAACTTGATTGCACACGACCTCAATTAAATCATGGAGATGCGGAATCGATTTGTTGAACCTGATTGGGACGCACACGAACTTGATTGAGAAGCACACGAAGCCATGGCCAAAACGGACGAGCTTGATTGGGATGCAGGTGAGCTCGATTGGGATGCGGACGAGCTTGATTGGGATGCGGGCGGGCCGCCATCGCCACCTCCTTGCGCTCGAGAAGCACGCCGACGAGGTTATGGTGGCCCACGGCAGAGCGTCTCCTCCAGGCCGCGATTCGCCGCTCGGAGCTCATCGATCTCGTCCGCGTCGTCGACCTCGAACTCGAAATCCATGGAGGGCAGCAAGGAGGAGTCGGCAGAGGGAGACTTGCGGCGATTCGTTCCGCCGTCACGCCCCGGACCCGCTCGTCTCCTTCCCGGCGTCCCTCACTAGCGCTGCCGCGGCCGCTCCCGCGCTGGCCACCTCCACCGCGCACGCCACCAGCTCCCAGTACACGCCGTCGCCGCGAAGGTGGAGCTCTGTCGTGAGGAACGCCAACAGCTCCCCGGGGGGGAGGGCGTTGCCGGGGTGGAGGACAGCGTGTAGGGCCGTGGCCAGCGACGCCCGGAGAGGAGGAAGGGGGGAGGAGAGCGCGAGTGTTTTGGTCGAGCCCGTTGCGTGATCTAATTGTCGGGCGCGAGGCGAGCAGCGACAAAAATGCGCATCGCTTTAAGGGCCTGCGTTGGAGAGGTGAATTCTGATTTTGGTGACCCACTTTGGATATAGGATGCCTTAAAGGACATGGGTTGGAGTCAGTCTAAGGACACTGGCCAGGAAGCTGTCCCTCTCGCTCGCATGCAGAGGCACAGTTAGGTGACCTACCGATGTTCGGCATGCATCACTATAACAAAACCGGGCTGTAGAGACGAAAGCCAAAATATACTAGCGTCGGGTTCGAATGAAAACCGCCTCTACAGGCCCATCAAAGTCAAACAGTACACGGACCGTCGCTACAGAGCAACAGTAAAGGCGGGCCATATTTTAGACCGCCGCTACAGAGGAGCAGTAGAGGCGGTTCACGTTACAAACCGCCCCTACAGAGTGAGCACTCTGTAGCGGCGGTCCACAATATGACCCGCATTTACTACTCTTCTGTAGCGGCGGTCCAAATTGTAATCCGTCTTTACTGTTTATCCGTAGCGACGGTCCATAATGTGGACCGCCCCTACCGAGGGCCGCACATATATATAAGTCGACCTCGGGCAGCTCACAGTGCCAAATTCCAAAAAAGAAGGCGCTTCTCTCTTCCTCCCCGACGACCGCGCCGCGCTCCTCCTCCCCGACGACCTCGCGCCGCTCTCCTCCTCCCTCCCTGGCGACCGCGCTGAAGACCGCTGCCGCGCCGCTCCTCCTCCCTCCCCGACGACCGCCGCCGCGCCGCTCCTGCTCCCTCCCCGACGACCGCGCCGAAGCCGCTTCTTCTCCTCCGTCCCCGACGACTGCCGCAGCGCCGCTCCTCCTCCCTCCCCGACGACCGCGCCGACGCCGCTTCTCCTCCTCCCTCTCCGACGACCGCAGCCCGCCTTGGCCGTCCGTGAGCTCGAGCACGCGCATCTCCTGCTCCTCCTTCCTTGCATCCAGGTGCGCCCCCTCCATCCTCTCCCCCTCTGCTGCTCTGTTCCCCTAATGCTTGTGCCGTTCACCTCGAATTTGTTGGCTGACTTGACTCGTTGATTGATTTCGCGGTTTACGGCACCTGTGTGATGATTTCTTTGCTCTGAAGGATGTTCAGATATCATTAGAGTAGCAGCCAACCAACGTTTCTTTGCTCTGAAGGATGTTCAGATATCAGAAAGAGTAGCAGACAACCATTTGTGTTGATGGCTGTGTCAGGATGTGCAGTTAGATCGACCCAGTTTTCAGGGTCTTAAAAGTAGAATTCAAAAATCTCGCCATAATGCAAGTTGTAGTGTGTTTGAAGATCTTTCCAGCCAGTGTTTATTCGCGTCTATTCATCGAGTATAATGGAAGTTATCCCTTTCTGATTTTTCTATCGAGGTACAGTTTCAGTCTGTCAGTTGACAGTCTGTGTTACTGTCCAGCAACCTTTTGATCCAGTTTTTGGGGATCTTATTGGTCGATTTGAAAACGTGGTAATAAGATAAGTTGTACATCATTGTGAGATCTTTCTATAGAGTGCTTAAACTCCCAGTTTGGCTAAGTGGGTTCAGAGATACAATTTGTCAAAGTCGATATCCTGAAAACTGTCAGCAGAGTCTGTCTGTGAGTTTGTATGCAGGATTGAGATTAGTAAACGTCGAAATTTAATTATTTGATGAAAACCAAAGTTGTAGCCCTTGTTGACTGTGGACGCCGATATTTTCGAGGGGAAGATGCTTCGGTAGGATGTTGGGCATACAGGATGCATTGAACTGCAATTCAGGGTGGTGTGGTTAGAGTAGTGTTGAGCAAAGCTCACTGGGACCCTTTTTTATGATTTTGGATGGTAGATGCATTTCCCTTAAATGGTTCAGTTCATTCTGTTATATAGGTTTTTGTTTGCTTTTAACAAAAGAATTGTTCCTGGATTATGCATATCTGGATCCATAATGTAAGCATTACGGTATAGAAATCTGAAGATATTGAGGTATATTTGAATATCGTCCTTCATAAACAGCTTCTTGTATTTCATTCTATGAAAAAAAGGGATAATTTTCTCTCCATGTTGGATGTGTGTTCTTTAAGATGTTCAATTTTGTTGTGCATTTGTTATATTCTACACCATGAAAATCAAAGTTAGGCACGCTATATGCTGTTTGTTTTGCTGTTCTCGTTGCAGCAATTCTGTGCTGCCTTTGAGGATCTTTCGAAACTTAGACTTGACTCAAGGAAAGTTCAGCAGTTCCCCTAACTTAGACTTGAGGTTAATTTCGAACTATGATCAAACATGTTAAGAAATATGCTGCCATAATCGCTTATGTTAAATCTGAAAATACATGCTGATGCTAGTGTGCGCTCGTGCTTGCTTGCTTCCTGCCATAGCTCTTTTCTGAAACATGATATGCTATACTTTCAGAATATATACTACATACTTGTCTTCTTCTGTTATCTAGTATATTTTGTTGATTTTTTTTTCACTCCTTCATTAAGGCTCATGGAGAGCACAGAAGTGCCAGAGACTCGGCACAAGGAAGTGTCGATACCGGGGTTTCTGGAGGTTGGGCCGCCAATCCGGGAAGTGTCGATAAGCACTTCTCAACAACTCAGTGAGCCGATCCAGTACAACTCAGTGATGTAGACTTTAGCTTGTGATGACCTTAGCTTTTGATGACCTTAGCTTAAACAATGTCATATTTTGTAAACTTGTGATGACTTGTGAAGTATTTTGGATCTTAACTAGAGGTGATTTGGTGACTTGGTAACAAATATGCTGAAATGAGTTGATTTGATGAAATGAGGTGCATGTGTATTCTAGTGGTTTGATTTCATATGAAATTCTGTGATTTATACATGTGGTGAATTTATGAAATAAGAAAAACAAAATTTTTATTTTTTTCCTGTCAGAACAGTAGCGGCGGCCGACATTGTTAACCGTCGCTACAGAAAGACTCTATAAAGGCGGCCAACATTGTCAACCGTCGCTACAGAGGTACTCTGTAGGGGCGGTCGACATTATGAACCGCCCCTACAGAGTAGTCTGTAGCGGCGGTTTTAAGGAACCGCCCCTACAGATCTCTCTCTGTAGCGACAGTTGCACAGCGACGGAACGACTTGCCCGCCCCTACAAGCAGTTTTGGGCCGTCCCTACAGCCTGTTTTTGTTATAGTGCATGTTACCTTGTGCTGAGGCCGGTTGATCCATCAGTCCGATCCATTGGCATTGTAGGCATCGAACAAGAAAGGGGGGAAATGCAGAATGCATAGTGCACGATATTTTTTTTTTTTTTTTGAAACTTAGTGCACGATATTTGGTGGGCAACAATTAGTGGAGATGAAAATTGGATTGACCATCTGATCGTATTAGGTTCTCTAACTAAAGAGATCCTCAATGAATAGATGCAAAGTGAGATGAAATGACTCGCGGCAAGGTATCAGGATCTCGACGTGTACAGTGAATTCTCATACAATTCTGACGGAGACAGGCGCCATCATACTTACCATTAATCTTATACTATGATTTATTATTATCAGATATCAAACAAATAAGTGGTGCGTGATGAGGACAGTTGCCAGGTCCCACGAGGCATGCATGTGCCTCCGCACTGCCCAGCTGATCACAACTGTACAATATGTACACAAGGACCATTCGCAAAGCAAACAAAAAAAAAAATTTGTACACAAGGACAAAAAGCTTGCATGCATGGGAGCTTACCCATCAACCATGCACCATCCAATCATTCACCAATCCTGTTCTAAGAATGAAGTCGTTCTTGATCAATATATTTGCTTAGCAGATATAAAATATATCCGTGCCAATGCAAGTTGGACCTCATCCGTCTTAGCGACCTCTCGATCATACACGCGGATCGATCAAGATCAGATGGGTTAGGCATGCCCGGTCGGCTCAATCACATAGCTGGCAGTCATGGGCCACGGATCGATCTCCCCCTGGCGCGCGTGAAACTAACAAGGACCGTGCATGCTTGCATGGTAACAAGGAGCATGTTATGTTTTTCGTTTTCATCCAGTTGAGATTTGCCCGAGTCGTTCATGGGATTAGTTCCGTCTTAATTAGCAGTGAGTTCCAATGTGGTTGATCTTGGGACCTCGACAAAGTTTGATCTCTCTTGTCAATGGTTTAAGAGGACTTGGCTCTAATTGTGTCTTGATCTCCAGACAGATCAATTGGCGACGATTTTGTTCTTCCTCTAGTATTAATTATAGAAGGTGATTGTAAAGATGAACAAAAGACTTAGATGTATCTTTTTTGTATTTACTTGTCTGCCAAGGTTATCGGTGCTTTTCCACACCGCTCGCGCAGTATTAAGTTTGCACCGTGTGCGCGGGTGCCAGCGTACCAACGGCCCATTTGAGTCAAGTCCTGCCAAAAAAAAAAGATAGATTGGAACAAAAAATTTGAAGATTGAAACAATTAAATTGAACAACACAGTTTTGATGCATTGCTAAATGGCAGTATCAGATTCATGGACCGTGCTATATCTAATTTTTCTTTTGCCTGTCAGGTCGGGATTTACATTCTGGCCACTCGAAGGCTTTAGGCTGCACCTGAACGTTCAATATTAGTTTTGGATGGAAAGAGGCTTCTATCATGCCAGATAAGTTTACTCTGCACATGAATGAAAGCTGAATGAATATTCAGGTGAGTTTCTAGAGGTCGAGCTGCCTTTTCAGTGCAATATATGTTCATCTTCTCATTCGCATTACTGTAGACACGAATAATCAATATTGTTTGTGTCATAGAGGTAGATCATTCAAAATTACCTTTATGGTGATGCTTCAATATTGATTTTAGAACTTCTATATCCATAGTACTGTATATGAAGTTGTTCCTTCGTTGAATTTACAAGAAACAAAATTGTCATCCATTTATTTGTTGGATTTGTAGTAAGCCTGTTATGGTTTGGAAACCAACACCTAAAATATTCCTTGCAATGAAATTCATTAAAATTAGATACTTGCAGTGTCGCCATTCTGTTATTTATTTGCAGTCACCTTTGTAATGTGAGGAAGATGTGCAGCTCGTCATAGCTAGCGGTGACCAGCCTCCCGACCGCTGGAGAAGCATCATCGATGGATCTGTTCGTGTTGTGCGTGTCAACGACGTGCTAGGGATTTGTTCATGCCTCACCCTTGACCATGCAGTTGAGACATAGGAGGCAGGGAAGAACAATCTTTCAGATTCAGTAGCGAGTAGCATGGCGTCTTTCACGACTACAGAGATCTATGGTAATTTCTGTTCACCCATATTGATCTGAGATTCCCCAATTATCATGATTTCAGATTCAGTGGCCAAGCACTGTTAATTATGTGATTTGATTTAACCTCACTATTTTGATATGTTTGCCGTGCAGAAGAAAAGCCTATCATTATTGGCCTGCTGTGGTGCCTGGCATCCAAGCAGTGTTCTGATAACTGAGGCCTGTCTGAGGAGTAGCCCAAATGTGAGTAGAGTTTAGGGAAAGGTGAGGTAAGATGACCATGTCTGGAGCTCTTTTGTTGTTGAGTCATGCTAGGAAAGGCGTATATGAACTTTTCTTTGTCCACCATTCTTTTGTTGTAGATTCCGCTGACATTAAATTCTCACTGCAACTAGATGTGGTAGATGCTACAGGGGTTGCTTATCAAATTTTTTATGGAATACCCGTGCATGATATGTTAGTACTTCTGAATTTTATCGGAATTTTTCCACAACTCTGTTGACCTGATTCTATTTTGAAATTCAAAATTTGCACAAACTATTCATACATCATTTGGAGTAGATTTGATCAGAGGGCATTGTTCATGACCTGGATTCGGTTTTTAAGCTATTGTTGTTCGGCACTTAGTCAAGGGTTTGCTTACAGGATCAGTGATGTAATGATAAATAAATCTTAAATGAAAGTCCCATTATCATTCCTATTTTAGCATGCTCTGTTTCATCAATATCATTTAGGATTAATATTCTCTCATTATTTTTTTTCATATCTCCTACATAAGATCGGCTATTTTTATGGTTATGTTCTATTTTTATGGTTATGTTCATGGTCCCTATTAGTGACAAATTTGATTATTCTACAGTTGAAAGTTGTGGTCCCAATGATTGCTCACACTTCTGTTAATCAGCAGGGAATGATTTCCATTTTTTCGATCATGAATTCAGGCATGGGAGGGAAGAAAGGAAATATCAACAATAAAAATTATATGCTATTAATAGGTGAGGGAAGAAATGAAAGAATGAGGGGGAAATGGGATTTTTCTTCTCAGCTTTAGGGATCGAAAGAGATTTTATGGTTCCCTTAGAGTTGGGACATGCTGCATGTCACATACATTAGATCCTTTTCTATTATGTCCACAATCATAACTAAACGTATGGATTATTAGCTGCACATTAAAATTTTTCCAATGTTGGAATCCTTGAGGAATCCTCAAGCGTTGGAATCGTGATCGATTTGTTAGCTAGCTTGGATATACTTGATTTGTCTTCCATCTGTGTCTGGAATTGTTGGCTGAAGTTATGTGCTTGGTATGTTGTTTCAAGCGATGAGCTCCTCTCTTACTTGTTCATGCACAAGGAGATCAGGGAGACAAGGATATGATGGAGATTTCTACGATCAAGGGCAGAAATTGGTATATTCTTGCCCTGTTAGTTTTTAGTGTAATGTGAAAATAGGATCCTAAAACTGTTTGTAGCAGCATTAATGTTAAAATGTATTAAATGTTCATTCTTTATTGCCGCTTTTTTACAGCAATGGTTGTTGTCTTCCTCGAGCATGCTCAGATGATGGAGAATTGTGTTGCTCGAGCATGCTTAGATTATTAGTTGCACATTAAAAATTTTCCAATGTTTGAATCCCTGAGGAATTCTCAAGCGTTGGAATCGTGATTTGTTAGCAGGCTTGGATCGATATCCTTGATAGGTCTGCCGTCTGTAATTGTTGGTTGAAGTGCTTGAAATCTAAGGGTGCTTTCAAGCACCATCCCAGCCATCCGCGACACAATATTTTAACACCATTGCTGCACTCTATGTGCAAATGAACACAAAAAGAGGTATCAAATGAACACATATTTTGAAATGAACAAAATATTTTCTCACCATTGCCTGGTTACCTCTCATATCCTCAAATTATTTAAATGCAGGTGTTCTTGTCACTACTCGATATAGCAAAATTATTTTTGAACCCGACAGGCCAGAAGCTGAGGAAATGAGAGGTAAATATAGCAACATTGTGTTACGGTCCATTTCATTTTCTGTAACCTACAACTGAATTGGTGTTGATTTTTTTCTTCATTAAATTGTAGGATTTCAAACGCGTCTAACAAATGCGCCTCATCAAGCACGTCAGCTTCGCCGTGACCGCCTGAAAGATATGAATGTGCTTTGAAAATCTGTATTAAAATGAAGACTCTCAATTAAATATGGTCGCTATCGTTACCGACAATGAATAAGAACTATTCATCTTTTTTTTCGACTCAATAAGAACTATGCACCACGTCATATCTTTTATGTGGCAAAGTCAATTAGCGTCTTTAATTTTAAATAATGTCATTATTTTATTATATTCTTGAGCTTGTCGTGTTAATGTCGTTACGGTAGTTAAATGCAATGATGTGTTAGAAGTGTGTTTTTTTATGATACGTACACGGTACATCATATTATTTTTATTTATGATAAAGTCCTGCTAAGTGATGTCATTTGAGCTGTCACGTGCGTGACGCACGTGCATTTTTACTAGTATTAACTATAAAATGTCCTATGTATAGAAGGTCCCTGGTGTAAGTCAATGCATTTGATTAAGGAGATCTTAGCCACTAGTAGCGTATCTGAGTCTCAACAAAAAACTACAAGAGTATCTTTGCCTACGGAAATAACCTATTAATAATCTTCGTCATTCATCGTGTAATTACGTGGCCTGGGCAGCGTTTTTTAGGTTTTTTTTTTAGCCAAGCGTTTTTTTAGGTTAACGTGGCCGGGCTGCGCTCACACTAAAAAAGCATCAGAATTTCAATGGGCCTAAAAGAATCCAGGAACGGAGTTAAAGCCCTTGTTTTCCTAAACGGAATTAAACTCCGTTTAAACGGCGTCTAAACGCTAGACAGGTGACCACCGTCTATGCCGTTTAGCCCGTTTAAACGCCGTTTAGCCCGTTTAAATGCAGTTTTGTCCCGTTTAAACGGTCGTTTAAACAGATTAAACTCTAAATGATGGTCAGCCGACTGTCTACCGTTTACCGTCTAGGAAAACATTGGTTAAAGCTCCCGCTGCTTTGCTCATGCTGGCTGGCCCAGGTACAATGCCCTTCTGCCTGCTATAGCTCGCTCGGCCCAGCTACTCACATATCTACATGCCCTTCTTTTTCATTTTTCATTTTTTTTTCTTTCCTTCCTTCTACTCCACACCAGGACATCCTCTGGTATTGTTAAGTTTTGTATTATATATTATATGAAGTGGAAATAGTTTCCACCTTGTATTATTTATTTAAAACTATACTATGTATTTATTTTACTTGGGTAAATAGATATTTTAATGATCTAAATATGGGGTACTATAACTAATATTGAAAAATGCTCCATAAAATTATAAAACATTAATTGGAACGTTCTAGGAAGAATACAAATACTCGGTATAAAGTAGTAGCAAAACACTATCGATGTGAACGAGTATTGACAAGGGGTGCATACCTCCTAGTCCGCATATTAGGTGACATCATTATCCCTTCTGAGTGAATAATACAATTCCTGAAAGTAGTTGTATTTTTTTCCTTGGTGCCCGTATTGTATCTCTAGTCTCTACGTGCGCTATGCGCATTCGCTACTAAATCTCCTCTATTTTGTATATTAATTAGTGTTTTCTAGTCTTAATTGAACGAACCAATATCATACGTAAACAAAGCAAAGGTAGTACAACATGTGCATGTGAAAGTCAAACTCTTCTGACATAATTATTGCAGGGCCGGTTCATTAGTCTCAGAAAATAATTCACGAGCGGCTTTTGCATTTATTTTCCTTTTCTTTTGTACTACTTCTTTGGTGATAGAACCAACCGACCAGGTCTTCTTTGTTTGAATTGGACTTATGTATGCCCCATCTCTCGCTGGCTTACTGATTCGATGATTGATGCCCGCTGGCAACAAAAGACATGGTCATGAAGAGGCGTGCTCACTATCCTTTGTTTACTTCGTTTGAAGATAGTTTATAGCACATTAGCACGCTTCTTCTATGCTTAATACTACTATACTGTTTGCTCATGTCGGTGGGTGAGACCACACCTTGTATATACAAAAACAAGGTAAAGTGCACGTGCAAATTGCAAAACTCCAATGGCATTAGCTGGCCTCCGTCCATATTATCCGCAACGATGGTTTTTGTCAAATATTTTAAATATGAAAGGATTTGCAAATACTATTTTCTAATAACTTAGTTACTTGATCATAAAACCAGTTTATATTCCATTCATCCTACGATGATTGAGCCTAACCCTCATCCATACCCCCCCCCCCCCCCCCTCTACCAAAAAAAAGAAGAAGAAGAAGAAACAAACCAACAAATTGTAAAGGTAATGCCAACGAGCACATTTGAGTGTGCTACATATTACACACATAATATAGGGGCAATTCCTTAGGTGCTATTGCAAAAAAATTGTAATCCCGTATATATAGGAAGCCTCTTTCCTACTCCCGGGTGTAGTTACTCCCATATTTGTATCTCACAATCTAAGGGGTATTTGTTCATACTTAGGGTTTCTAAAAAAAGTATGTACACATACTTGATTTTTAAAAGTTGTATGTGAACATACTTTTGTTGTTATATGAGGATACATCAAGTATATGGACATACTCCATTTTCTATATAGGAAACACAATATATAACAAGGTGCAAAATAGTATGAGTTCCACTCAAAAAATTTCATGGTTATCACTTTGAAAAATCTTATTTTAGGTATGTGTACATACTCAAAATGATAAATGGGTATGTACACGTACCTATAGTGGTTTTTTGAATGTGGGAGTAACTACACCCGGGAGTAAAATGGATTTTTCATATATATATATATATATATATATATATATATATATATATATATATATATATATATATATGTGTGTGTGTGTGTGTGTGTGTGTGTGTGTGTGTGTCAAATTCAACTTGTAGTTCTTTCTCCTAAAACCAAGAAAAAAAGATTATGCCAAAGCCGGGCATTGGTACGAAGTGAAAACACAAACTAATGAAACAGCATTGCTAATTTTTACTTGTCTAAATATTTCTCTCCCCTATTCCTAAAAATAGGGCTGTTCATTCCGGTTTCCATCAAACCAGCGGTGAAACCGACACCCCATTGGAGAGCTATGGTCACTGTTCACAACACTAGGTTACCGTTCATCTGTAGTGGTAACAAGAGCTGCTGATTTGCTGGCCGGTTTAACCAACCCGCCGTTCAACAGCCTACAACTGTATGAGTTTTTCTCATGTTTAGGATATTCGATGTTTTGGGCCCAAAACAAATAGTACTGCGAACGAAATACATACATATACATATTTGGTACATATGTTGATCGATCGACTGAATGGTTGCAAAAGACAAAAGTGAGAGTAAAATACGTAACAAAAAGTACTGCGAACGAATTTAATTAGTGAGACTGATCATTCTGATTGGCAAAAGAGATTCCTCCAAAAGGATAACAGATTCAGGGTCTCAGCTATGTGTACCTTCAGATTCAGAGACCGATCCCATTATCTTGAAACTGCTATCCATGCATCAAGCATACATGTACAAGCCAGATCAACGTCACCAGCAGATAAACTCTGGTGATTAACAAGGCGTGAAACGCATCCCCGCTTAATTAGCAAGATGGCCATAACTATGAAATCAAACTAGATTGAAGCTATATCTGGCTGTTCACAGTTTTGCTGTATCAAACATCGATCGATTAACTGCAAGCATCTAGCTGCCTATCAAATGAAGCGTGCACTCCGATGGCAGCGGCGATGTTGGCTCCGAACAGCCTCACGACGCGCTCGCCGCTGTGTGAACAATCGTCGACGACCATGCCACCGCCGCCGCCGCCGTCCTTCGTCGTCCTCTTCCTCTTCCGGCACTCGATGAACATCCGCCGCTGATCACTGATATCCCCAGCGGCGGAGGCGGTGGTAGCCGTGGCAGCCTGCGAGAACGTGACCGTGTCGCCGGCGGCGAGGCCTTTCTCCCTGACGAAGCGGCTCCACCCCCGGGTGAGCACGTAGCTCTGGCTGCTGCCCCAGTACGAGTACCTGAACCGCCACACCTTTCCGCCGTCGCCGTCCTCGAAGGCGAGCAGCACCGGCGCGGCGTCGTCGTCCTTGTCGCTGAGCGGCGGGAAGTGCTTCTCGGCGTGGACCTTGGGCACCACCAGCCGGTTGAGCCGGCCGACGTCGCTGGGGGTCACGGCCTTCTCGAACAACGGCACGCGGGGCACCGGAGCGGCGGCGTGTCCGCCTCCGCCGCCGGCGCCGGCGGCGAAGGAGCGTAGGCCCTGCCGGAGCTCGTCGTCGTAGGTGTGCTTCCGCAGCATGTCGACCACCTCGGCCTTGGGCCGCGCGGCGAGGAAGGCGAGCTCGTCGGCGTCGGCGGGGCCCGGGAAGTTGACGGCGGCGTCGCGGCCGCGGAAGCGGAGCGCCGCCACGTCGTAGGCGCGCGCCGCCGTCTCCTCGTCGGGGAACGTGCCGAGCCAGACGCGCGCGTGCCGCTCGTAGATCTGCGCGCCCCACCGCCCGTTCGGCTGCGGCACCACGCCCTTGTACCGCGACGACGGCGGCGCCCGCGACGCCGCCGCCGCCGCCGGCGCGGCCTCCTCCATCATCCGATCCAGCTCCGCCTCTTCCTGCGTCGACGTCGACATGACGGCGGCGAGCTACAGCTAGCTAGCGGCGCACTGACAAGTGACAAGTGGTGGACGAGGCGGCGGAGTTGATCTCTCGCCGCGCGCTGGACCACTTCGATTCGATGACCGTGGAGATGATGATGCTTGTGATGTGACTGATCGAGCTTGCATTGCAACGGTAGCTATTGACGCCAATGTCAACAGGGCAGTTTCACGTGCGGCATTGCAGAATGAGATTATAGTTTAGGAAATCATCAGTTGAGCGAACCTCTCCGCACGTTTCCGAGGTCGTTCCTCCGTCCAAAAATAACTTCTTTAACACAGTTTGTGTGACGTGAACTTCTTTAAGAATAACTAGTTTGATATTGATAAAATTTTGTAGGGAAAATTGTAAAAACCCACTTACAAGTCAGGGGGTTTTCATATACCCAGCTACAAAAATTTTTGTGTCAGTCTTCTCCCTACAAGTGTCCATATGTTTTCATATCCCCCCCCCCCCCCACCTCCCACTCTGATAGTTTTGACCGGATTACATAGCTCATGTATGTTCTCCGATGCGGCTCCAAGTGGTCTATCATATCTCTATACTCTTTGATGTAGTGTAAATACATAGATATCGAAACCTATAAGTTCAATTTTCTATATCTTGTTCATAGTCGCAGCTATGTTTGAACGTCATTTATAATAGCATGATAATTTTTAACCTGTAACATATGATTAGATAATAACTACGCTATAGTAGAGCTATAATGAAGCCTTAGAAGTAATCATAGAGGCTACATGAGAGCCATATCATTCGGTCAAAGCTATCAGGGGGACTATGAAAACAAACGAACATTTATGAGGGAGAGACTGACACAAAATTTCTAGTAGCACTACGTAATAAATGCTTATAGGTGACAACAAATAAGTGATGGGCATTTGTTGCCCCGTCACCTAAAAAAGATAGGTGACAGGACACATCAGTGCTCGTTACCTATTACTCTGTCTAGCTCCAGCTCTTCAGATAATAGGTGACGGACATAGATATTGCCCGTCACCTATAACCTGGTCATGTAATAGGTAACGGACCTTAATGTTGGTCGTCACTTGTTAGCGAGCGTACAGGTAACGGGGATGATTCTAGCCCGTCACCTAAGAGCTGTGATCCGGACCCGAAAATATATTTCATCCGATTTCACACAGCTCCGCGTTCACTACTCTCTCTCTTCAGCTCACTGCCCAAATCGTCCTCCCCAAGCCGCCGCCTGTCCCCCCCCCCCCCCCCCCCCCCCGCCCGTCGCGGCACCTCCCGCGTAGCTCTTCATCTGCTCTCCGCCGCATCGCGCACCCCTGCACCGGCCACCGCTTGGCTTCGCGTCCCCTCCCTCACACCCTCCTGTCCCCTCTCTCTCTCCCTCCCTCCCCGTGCAGATCTGGGGGTGGGGAAGGATGGATCTGGAGGCGGGGCGAGCTCTCCGGCCAAGATCCTCGACCTGGAGGAACTCAACAGCGCCAAGGACGGCTTTAGCCGATGCATCCCCCACTCATTTCGGCGCCCTTGTAGGTGGGTATATGAAACCCCCCTGACATGTAGGTGGGTTTTTGCAATTTTCCCATTTTTGTATACACTATTGCCAATGTTACGAAATACTTCATCCGTTCAACAATACATGTCCTTCTAGACTTACTTACTTTTCTCAAATCACATGTCATTCTTACTTCCCAATACAGCTTTCCTTCTTTCCAATACAATATTCTCTCTTTTCACTACACTTATATCTCTATCTCTCTCCTTCTCGTTTTTAGTGCACCCACTTTTTTCACTTCTTCTTAATTCCCGTTCCCAGAACTAGAATAACATCTATTTCTGAATGGAGGGAGTATCTTAAACTAGCGCAGGAGGCAATCGTTGCATTTCACATGAGCAATAGTTAAATGCTATAGTAAACCTACGAAACAACAATACGACACTATGCCGGGGAGGAGTATTTCATTTACCCTATATGTGTTACTTTTGTAAACTACAAACTGGAATAAAGAGTAGGCTTACACTGCAGAATGAGAGTCTACTTCAAGTGTTCTTGGTATGACCGAACAGAATAGTGTAATGTTTTGAACACGTCATGACTTGTGTAAGCAGTATGCTTATTTTCAGTAAGGTTTATAATCGCTAAAGAATTCTAGTTTTCTAGGTCTCATTTCTGCAGGTGGTGCACCATAAAAGAAGGAAACCATGGAAAGAAGAATCTCCACTGCATCATTTAGGGAGCCACCACATGTTCAAGCTACTTGGCTAAAAAAACTCAGGCCGACGTCACGGAAAGAACCGACAGAAGATTCTTACCGACTCTTTTCTGTTGACCATAACAACCGCCGCGTGGCCATCTCGGCCTCCATCCCATCCTGTGTCGACGTCAACATGACGGCGGCGCACACCGACACAGTGACAAGCGATAAAAGAGGCGGCGGGCCGGACCACGTCACCGTGGAGATGATGCTTGTGATGTGACCGAGCTTGCATTGCATCGGTGCTATTGACGCCAATGTCAACATGGCAGTTTCACTTGCGTTATTGCAGAATGAGAGTTTAGTTAAAGATTCCTCAGTAGAGCGAACCTCTCTGCACGTGAACTGTCGGTTAAGGACTCCGGTTGGACAAATACTTGCACAACACATATCGTTTCTCAAAGAATCAGTACGAACCAATTGCTCAGGATGGTTTAGTCTAAGAATTGTTAGTACGAGAGCACCTCATTACTCGTTATTCGAGGTCCTTTCGCAGTCAAAAAATAAGTTATTTATGACAATATGCGCAGTGAACATGTCTCTCTTATGTATATATTACAGTTCATAGTGTACATCCAAAAGGTTTTTGCCAAATATTGAAAGTTACGTGTAAGATACATGCATATAATTAAGGGAAATTCTATTCTGCAGTAAATGCATTAATCTTTTGAGCTTACATTACAAGCGTATATATAATTATATAAGTTAAAAGAATGAAAAGTACCATTCCAAGTTTACCTACAACATCTCGTCACATGATTCTACTCGTGTATAGAGTAGAAAGCTGCAAAAGTATTTCGTTATTTGTTATGCATGTGCAAGTTGTTAACTTATATTAGTACTATCAAGTAATGATGATCTTTTATAGGCTTGAGGTAAGTTAGTGTGAGAGAATTTTTTTTTTCTCAAAGAACCATTAATTAGAAACTAATCGTCCATGAGAGTTTAGTTTAAGAATGCTCATATGATCGAGCACCACCTCAATGCGTGTGATATATCGAAGGGTCCATTAACGGTCAAAATACAAGTTATTTGTGACAGTTTGTGCCGTGAGCATGCCTCTTATTGGTTCGAATCAATCTGATGAGATGATTCTGGATGTATGCCTAAGGTGTTTCGTTGCTCGTATGAGTCGGTATATACTTTTATTTGGTTGATTGATTAGGATTGAACGTAATGCTACACGAACCAGTTTGGTTTCCCGTAGTGAAATCAGGGGAAAGGGATTATGGCTTGAACAACTCATCCTTTATGGTGTGGTGCAGTTTTTCTTCCTACACGAGTCGGTGCGGCATCTCCGTTCTAGACGAGTTTGTTCCATTCAACTAACCAACACATGATGATGGACTGTGTTAGATTCACGATGATCATGTGCATGACGCTCGTCAAAACACTACCTATGTATTACTGTTTGTCAAATATATACTATGTAGTTATCTATTTCTAGGATGTGTTTGTTTGGGAGGCAATGTGGGACGAGACGGGACCATCCTAATCGTTTTTTTAGGATGGAATCATGTCACCTAATGTTTGGTTGAAGGGGTGTTGGGAGGGCGACCCTTACTTTTAGTTTGGTTCGAGGGATGAGACAGGGGAGAGGACGTCGTACGCTGTCTCCACTGTTCCGTTAGCTCGTTAAGTCCCTCATTTTGCCATGTCGGCCCATCAGGCCGCACGTCGCGTCGCCGTGCTGGCCAAGCCGTGCCGGCCGAGAATCGTCCAGCCGCGCCGTCATGCGTTCTCCCTCCCCGCCGTGCTCGTGCGCCGCAGCTCCATCCAGCCGCCCTGCAGCTCCGCACGAACGCGCCACGCCGTGAGCGCAGCATTTCCGCACGGACGCGTCGCGCCGCAGCTCGCCTGGCCGCCTCGCGCCACGCTGCCACACCGACCCGGCCGCGTACGTTGGCATGCAGCTCTGCACGCCCCGCGCCGCGCCGTCCGGCCGTGTACGTTGGCAGCTCTGCGTTGCCAAGGTGTAGAAGGGCGCAGCAACTCCTCCATGGCCTAGACGAATTCAAGCCTCTCACTTGCGCGCAAGCTTCAATTCAACCTGGACTTATCTGCACGGGAGGCGAGGTGATGTGGTGGAGGCGGCACGGCCTAGCTAGGAGCAACGACGATGCCGCACGTCCGCGGGCGGGGAACTCGGCGTAACGCGACGCGTAAGAGGAGGATTGGAGGAAGCGAATGCGAGCACTCGCGGCAATGAGCAGCGCACAGACGGGACCAGCGCACTCGGCTCTCTCTCTCTCTCTCTCTCTCTCTCTCTCTCTCGCGTTCGCGTCTCGGACTCCGATCGAATCGGACCTGGCTCGATTTGGGCTGCCGCAAGGGGGAGGATGGGTTGCTAGCCCAGATCTCAGGGTGGGCCGCGGCCCACTGACTGGCTCCGCCAAGGAATAGTTAAATGCTATAGCAAACCAACAAATATGAGTATATGACACTATGCATTGAGGAGTAGCATTCCATTTACCCTACATGATGTATCACTTTTGTAAACTGCAAAATGGAATAACGAGTAGCCTTACAAACCAAGTGTTGGTTTCTCGCTGCACTGCAGAATGTGTCTGTTTCAAGTGTTGTTGAGGCAAATCAAACCGTGTGTTTCTCGCTGCACTGCAATATGACCTTACAGAACTGTGCAATGTTTTGTTGAAGGAATACTGAAAAATGAAACTGGTATCCCTCGGATTCGGTTCATCTGACCTTGAGGCAAATCACACATAACAACATGCCAGTTCTACATTTTTTCAGGGAATCTGTTAGTATGGGCCTTCTGCGAGTACAAAAAAACAGTTTTCTTACTCCTGGCCTCCTGGGTATCTATGATTTTAACGATGCTTACGGCCGAATGGGGATAACTAGTGGGCTCCAAACATCCAATGTATACAGATAATATGCATGAGTACATTCCACATTGCAAAATGCTCTCCATTTCATAGTCAAGGGTTGTACTTTGGGAGAAACAATAGTGCATAACCACAAATTCAGATATTCGATTGACCACTGCTGGCTAATCTGTCCAGCCAACAAGATCGAGCTAACACTTATCACCAAGTTGTTTTAGCTAGATGCACCACGTCAATCACCATTCTGGTCCACTTCACATCATATATAGTTCTACTTATATCAGGTTCTCAGATAATCAGTCAATAGGACTGTATCAGTTTTATAGCGAGGGGTGTCCATTAGTTCAGGATGAAAACATAGGGGTTGATCAAGCTCGGCGCCTTCCCTTGCCGGACGCCTTGCTTGCCTTCCATAACTCCAGGGCATGCCGAACTGCTTCCTTCATTGGCGCCTTCCGCCCCTCCTCATTGTTCCACAGCACCGGGAAAGGAGTCCTCCGACTGCCTTCACTGGTGTTCAGTTCCACCAGCGCCTTTGTTACTGCATCATAGGCTTCTTCACCATACTCCTTCAGTTCTTGGAGCTTAGCGTCATCCTCCCTCAGTACACGCTGCACAGATATGAATGAATATAGCACATTATATATGATTCAACAGCTTTAGACAGATCCGGTAAACATTGCAGGTGAAATTTGGTGTTGTACAAAAACTAAGATGAGTAGTGAAACTGGTAAATAGACAGGCTCGTCATGACTTGTGCAAGCAGTATGCTTACTTTCAGTAAGGTTTATAATCGCGAAAGGATTCTAGTTTTCTAGGTCTCGTTTCTACAGGTGGTGCGCCATAAAAGGAGGAAACCTTGGAAAGAGAGTCTCCACTGCATCATACAGGGAGCCACATGTTCAAGCTAGTTCTGGCTACAAAAAAAAAACTCAGGCCAACATCACGGAAAGAACTGACAGAAAATTCTTACCGACTCTTTTCCGTTGATCATAACAATCTTGAAAGGATTCCATTCAGGGTTATTGATTTCATTCTGCCACTTTGAACAGAGAATAACACTTTCTGCTTTTGCATGCTCTTTTGAAAATTTCCGCTTGCATGTGTTTAAAAATGCTTTCGAGTCAAGCTCACCAATCCTCTTGATGCCTATCTGTGTCCGAACCTCTATGTCACTAGGTAAAGTTTGTAAAGCCTGCAAAGCGACAAAACATGTATTCTTGTAAACAACAGTTGCACGGACTGATGTTGTGCTGTAGGACAGCTTAACGTACCTGTATCATCACTTCTCCAGCTTCACGAAGTTCATCACTGGTTTTGCTATCCTTTATGATTAAATTTTGGTTGAAGCTTTCCATGTCACTCAGTTCACCAATCTTCTCATTCAGCTCATCCTTCACCTCATCTATTTTCTTCCCTGATCCCGTTGCTTCACCAGCCGGAGTGCTCTCCATCACTTGCAATTTTCCCATCAAATGCTCTATTTCTAATTCAAGTGACTGCTTTGTGTCCAACTGTATGGTTAACCTTTTAAACTTTTCCAAAGCATCTTCTTCCTCTATCTGCAGTTTCAAGACTTTCCACAGTATAACATCCACAAAAAAGGTGAAATTTAGAACAAAAATAGAAAGCAAACACATCAAGGGGACAGATCGAACCCGTTGTTTTTCCATAAGCTTCAGAACATCTTCGCTAGCTTTCTGCTGCTCCAATGCAGCCAATTTAAGATGACTGGTTCTCATTGCGTTCTGTATAGAACAAGACACAGATACATTATATAAGTTATATGCACATTTCAGCATAAAAGTGGTCTAATGTCTGCATAGAAGCATTCTGCCACTCTTACATTGCTATTGCCAAACCAAAGATGGTTAGTTTAATTCATTCTGTATGACAATGAAAATATTGCAGGGTCTATTTCAGACAAGGGGTTTAGGATGCAAATTATTTGGACATGATACAAATTTGAACAAAAATTAATGACCCATTAACCAAAAGAAAGATACATTATTCTTTTAGGAACAAGTGACAATCAAAGTTAGTAATACTAATCAACAGTTAAAAAAGACAGAGCACTAAAGTTAATGAAAGAAGAAAACTATACAGTATACACTAATTTCCAAGCAGTCACGTAATTTTGATAAGAAATGGCAAAGAAAAGAAATTTCTCACCTTTTCCTTCTCCAGCTCAAGGTTCCTTTTGTCTTCTTCAGTCTGTGCAGCCAACTGCTCAAATTGTTTGTTTCTTGCATCAAGCTCATCCATCATCCCCTGTAGATCCAAACGTAGCTTCCGATTCTCTTCAACAACTCTGTGTGTATTTTGTTGTGCAAGCTGCCGCATTTTCAGGATTTCTAGTGACAGTAAATTTGAAATACATATCAGCCTTTAGTATATAGAAAATAACATGGCCTGATTTAAATACTTATTACAAAATTTGTGGGGAAACAAGGAGAGCATTATCACGCACCTTCATTGTATGACTGGATCTGTTTATCCCTCTCCTCCATCAGTTTCTCAAGGGATGCGGCACTCTTATTGTACTCACACTCAAGTTCCATTAAATGTGTCTCCTTTTCTTTAACATGAGAAGCTAAATGGGCCACAAGTTTATCTGTTTTATTTGTTTCTTCATTCACAATATCATTCAACGTTTTCAGATCACCATTTTTTCTCAGATGCTCACCTATTGCCCCTAGAGAATTGTAATCATCAGCCCTCGCGATCCACCCAACAGGCTCTTGACCTCCGCACTTCATTTCTTTCCAGCGCCTTTTACTGCACCCTTTCATCTCAAAGTGACTCTCATAAGCACGAGCATTCCTAAAACCACTCCAATCCTTTCCAAACTCAATAATTGCATTGCCTGTGGGACAACCTTTGCTATACACATGATGCACCTTTGTAGGATGAAAAGATAAGAAATGCTCCTTGAGCCGGTTCGCACTTCTCCCAATGTATTCATCTGGCATATTAACTAGCACACCCATCCATGGCCAGACAAACTGCTCATCTCTGTTGTTTTGGGGAGCCTGCGTATGTTTAAGCGTTGGCTTCAATAGTAAGCCTAGTGATTCAGCAGGCTTACCCTTAAGATGCTTTGCGAGAGCTCGGTGGTCTGCTTTCACTTTCCCATCCAAGTTATGTGCAGCCTCTACACCCATGGCATGCTCCAGCAGATCAAGTAGACTGCAGTCATTCTGTGCATCTGAGCAAAAGGGGCACCGATACATGCCTTCATCAGTCATCACTTTTAAATCTCCGGATTCTAGAAGGGCATAAGTGTCTGCACCATAAGCTTCAAATTCAGAATCTCCATCCGACATGTCCATTACAGAAGGTGAGAGGAAAGGCCAGCAGCCTTGAGGCCTGAGGGAAATACAGGATAAAATGATGTTACGATTTGTCATTACTACAGTATATGCTAAAGAAGAATACATCATAGAGAAGATACTACAACGACAGATAATATCAGAGAACAGGACCAGCTGATTATGTGTTGTCGTGTTGATTTAGTAACAAAATCCTAACACCATAAACTCAATATAGGTCCAATCAGTGAGAATATTGACAATAATAAAAAAAAACAGTGAGTATAGGTCACATATTCATACCCCCCAACCAGAATTTTGCTTGCCAATTTAATATAACAAAACCTTAATCCCATAAGGGAGCATAAGAGGAGAATAGTGAGTACATGCCGTGCATTCCTAGCCTCCATGAGCATCTTGTCAATGCCTGAACTTCAGATATGATTCTTCCATAAATGCCATACATAAATGACGAATCTATCAGCAATTCAGCCCTCACATCACCATTCGATTCACAAAATTAATCTACAGAAGTATTGCAAGTGTTTGAGTTTTATATTCTGTAAAACTATTTTTCAAAACAAATAACACTAGGGCACCACGGAAGCCTGTGCTTCCGCTAACAAGTTGTGCATTGACTGAAAAATTTCTTGGTCGTTCTTGATCCCTCCTCCCATGGACACGAGGATAAATTTCGGGGAGCACAAAAAAGGTGGAATCTTCCCAGACATTAAGCCCAAGAAAGGGGTCGGTGACGCTAACAGGACCAAGAATCAAGGCGCGAATTCGTATCTACAGCAAGATTTAACCTGAAATGTGGAATTTTTAATTTGTTATCGGCAGGTCCGAGATTGCAAGTACACAGCCAAACCAAACAAATAAAAAAAGGGTAATTTTGCGGCCGTTTCGGCCGCCGGCTCGCTCGGGAACTCAGCTGCTGCGAATCCGCTACGCCAAAACACAGGAAGAAACCACATTTTCTTCCTGAACTTAGAAAAAAACAAATGGGGGAGAGAATCCGGAACTAATAGTAGGGTATTCGAGGGTTTTCTTGGAGGGGAAATTGGGGGAGGAAGAGGCCAAGAAGAAGGTTTTGCTCCATAACATTATGACCTGGAATGGCGCGGATTGGGATCTCGTCGCTGTGCTTGCTTGATTTCTTGGTCACGATCGGGTTCCCCGCTGCTCAGGAGGAGAACTGGAGAAGGCGAGGAAAGCAAGAAGGGAGCCGAAGAAATGAATGGAAGCAGAGGCGTCGGCAGTCCAGAAGGGAGAAAAGGAGTGGACTCTGTAGTCTGTACTGAGGTTTCTCGATTTAAAACGGTCAAAACTGAGGGTACGTTTTCATGTGTCGCTAGCAAACCTCGCTTTGGCACTGGCAGGCAGCGCCACACAGCATTTTGCAGTTTTTTTTTCCGAATAGTATTTTAAAAATTTCTTAACACAAAATAAGGCTCCCTGCAGGAGTTTTCCACCTTTTGAAGTCGTTATTGCTGAAATCCTATCAAGGGGATACTGAAAAGTGAAAATGCCTTTTTTTACTAGAGGGCATAACCTAAAAATGTAGCTTGTCCAGCTTCACTCTCCCAAAGGTCATTAAAATCATCGGCATTGTCATTTTACTAAACCTTTTCCAAACGGCTTCAACTCAACTAAAAAAGCTTTTTACACAAAATTCAAACCCAAAGCGAATGTGACATAGCTAAGCTAAGAACCTCGTCAAACGGGCTTTTCATTTTATTTAGAATTTATCAATACAAGTCTATTAAATCTATTTGACTTGTCGTATCTCTACAATCTATTTTATTTAGGTACAAATTTCAAACACTATAATGTCCAAATATTTAGGAACGAGTAGAGATAATCCGGGTCATTTATGTGCATTGAAGTCGCCTGCATTTAAGACTTTTATTCCGCCCTTTGACTCAAATCAACGACGAGAAAATCAACGGAAGACGTATCGAAGATTGGGTCCGATCAACCCACATGCCACGGGGTATGGAACCCGAGTGCTGTTTAACATCCTAGCGCTCGGCCCAACAACAGCCCATGAACATAGCACCTTATAAATCGCGTTGATTACTATACTCCATCATCAAAATTGGGAGCTCATGGAAACAAATCAGTTTTTATCAGCTTATATTTTTATTTCCATTCAAAATTCAATAAGACTTGATTCAACATTTTTTTCAAAGTTAGTCCAGTGATAAATAATTCAACAATTTATAAAAACATGTATTGATAGTGCATCTAAATTATTAAAAAAATATTTAACATAATGCACAAATTTATTTATATTTAATATTTTGGATTATTAATTCAACATTTTTAAAAATCTATTTCAACAATTTAAAAAAACTAGTTCAACAGTTGTATGGAAATTTTAAAATTGTGCATTTAAATTTTAAAATAGTATGTTTGAAATTTTAAATAATAAAATATTCTTATATTGTATTAATTCTAAGCAACATCGTAGTTCAAACAGTGTTGAAAATAATGCATTGTTTAAGAGAAAATGCAGTTTAAGGAAATCAAATATGATCACGCCTGACCAATCATAGGCTGCCACATGTTAGCTAAATTCCTCCAACTTATACGCACCCGCCTCAATCTCTACCGTCCGTTGGCTTGTAGCATGAAGCTGAAAGCAGCGTTCCCCATTAATATGTATAAGTCTCATTTAAAGACTTTAACAATGTTAAATTAATTAACTTAGTTTTTTCTGAATTTATATTGACGAACACATATGAATTTGGTTAAATTTATGTGCACTTCAGTGGGTTTTTTTTTTTGCAAAGAAATATTGTAGGTGGATGAGAATCGGGAACAAAAACACATGTGAGTAGAAATCTGAATATTTAAGTGACTTTAGGATGGTTGATGCTATTAAGCCTAGATGGATCGATGTCTTGTTTCGCACGTGCCCAGTTGGGTAACCGAGTCGACGTAGGCGTGTTCGTACAAGTCGATCACAACAGTGTCTCTCCTCCCGTGCTTATTGTGGACACAAAGTATAGGAACAGGCCGTCCATATATATTGTGCAGCAAAGAATTAGTATCGATCGATCAAGCAAGAGGAAGTATAAAAATCGAATTCCGTTGTTTTGATCAAGAAGAAGAAGCAACAATGGACGACGTCGTCGAGGCCGTTCCGGCGCCGTACCCTAGATATTTTGACAATGCGGACCTCGTGGAGTTCAAGTCGACCGGAGCCCGCGGGCTGGTGATGGTGACGCCCGACGGCGACGGCGACGATGAGCCGTTGTTGCGCGTGATGCTCGCCGACGGGACCGCGGTGACCCCGGCGGACCTCCACGACCTCACCGTCGTCGACCGCGGCTGCTCCATGTCCCGGACCCAGATCGTCACCCTCGCGGCGGACTCCGGCGGCGGCGGCCAGGTCGGCGTTGTCATGGGAGTCTCCACGGAGCTCGACCTCATCCGGATGCCGCAAGACGACGGCGACGAGACGGAGGCGGTCGTGGCGAGAGGCGTGTCGCCCGGCGAGTTGCGGCGCGTGACGAGGCTCTGCCTGGGCGACCTGGTCGTGTCCGGGCCGTGGCTGGGCCGCGTCGTCGCGGTGTACGTCGACGTCGACGTCGCCTTCGACGGCGGCGCCGCGGTGTGCCGCGTCGCGCGGGCGAACGCCGACGGCGGCAACAAGCTGCTCGGCGCCGGCAAGCGCGAGCGGTACAGCCGCGTCTTTCAGAACAGCGTGTACTACCCTGGGCAGCGCGTCGGCGTGCCCCGCGGCTCGTCCGTCTTCGAGAAGGAGGCCACGTGGCTCGTCGGAGGCTGGAGCCCCGGCCGCCACACCAGGGGCACCGTCGTCAATGTGGAGATGGCCGACGCGCTCGTCTACTGGCTCGCGTCGGCGGAGCTGGGCATCATCGCCGACGGGGACGACGACGCCCGGGCGGCGGCGCCGCCGGCGTGCGTGACGAACGCGAACGAGCTGACCGTCTTCCACTCGGACGCCGGTGGATCTTGGGCCGTCGGTGACCGCTGCTTCTTCCTGCAAAACACCCACTCGTCGTCCGATGATGACGGCTATGTCGTGGTGGAGATGGGGGAGCCGCCAATGTGCGTGGCGGATGCGCGCACCAGCGTCGACGTGCTGTGGCAGGACGGCACCCGGCAGCGCGGCGTGCCCTCAGCGTCGCTGCTTCCCTTCGCCGGGCTGGACTATGAGCAAGACTTCTTCCCGGGAGAGGTCGTCGTAGACGTAATATATGACGACGGTGTCTACGACGACGACGATGCCACTGGCGATGCTGATGACGACGACCACTATGCCACCGCAAGTGAAGAGCTAGACCTCGAAAGAGTTGGCATCGTGAGAAGCTTCAACTGCAAGGACCGGACCGCGCACGTGTCATGGTTCAAGCCAGCGGCGTCGGGCAACGAGGAGCCTAGTGCGGAAGAGGTGGAGTGCCATGACGAGATCGTGAGCGTGTACCATCTGGAAAAGTACGACTACTATAATAATGTGTTCTACGGGAACATTGTCGTTCGCCCGCCATCGCCAGAATCGAGCGGCGGCGACGGCAAAAGCACGCAGGTTACCACGGAATATAACAAGAAGGCCGCCGCCGATTTGTCATGGGTCGGACAAGTTGTTGATCTTTGTGATGGATACGTCCAAGTCAAGTGGGGCGACGGGAGCACATCTGAGGTATATAAGATATTCCTTGGGCTTCCTTCAATTTTTTTTAACTCGAAATTGAAACTTGATGTTTTTTTTAAAAAAAAAATCCTGCTAGTAAAATAACAACTATTTTTCTTGGACCGTCATGATAGTCTCATACATGCGCATGAACAACACTCTTATAAACATATGAACACATATTTATCATACCGCTAGTTATATTATGAGCATTTACCACAGACTCCGCCTGTTCGTCTTCCTATTTTGCTTGTTCTTAAGTTAGGTAAGCTATATTTTAATCAAAATAGATAATAAGATTTATATTCTTTCAAAATACAGACTCTGTAAAAAGTAAGTGATTATTTGGACTTGGTCATAGTCAAACTGTCGTAACTTTGCCCATGCTTTATGTAAACGTGTATAAAAAGTAAAGGCATGACATCAAAGCAATATTCGTTTGATGTAGCGTCACTATGTTTTCATAGTATAATTTATGAGTGTCACAGATGACGGTATTCTTCTCTACGAAATATGTTAAACTAACTATCTAATTGAATACTAATTTTGGACGGAAGTGGAATGAATTTGATTGGAAAGTTTCAACAAAAAAGGGGTAAAATTTTCTTTTGAATTCTTTTTGGTAATTTTGAAGTATTAGAACTGAAAATCTGGTACTGAAACACCGATGTAAATTTTGATTTTTTTTTTGGGAGTTTAGAATTAAATATGAGTAAAGTAGAATTAAATTTTCTGCAAATTTGACTGCATAATAATTACACTTGTCTGTATGCTAACTTTCAGGTGTTGCGTCATGAGATAGATTTCCTTAAAGTGCCAAATATCGACGCTCTGGAACAGGAGATACTTAATGGGAACAGAGCACAGGAGGACCCGCCTCAAGAACCTGAAGCCAACGACAATGTGAATGTCGCAGCCGTGGTACTCATCCAGCATCATCTCTAATCGTGTCGTGAAGTGACTGACGTCAACATATATGTGAACAATTTTGTTTGGTTTCAGAGCGACAACGGAGAAGGAGACGGTGATTCTGCCGATGGAAGTGACGAGGAAGACTATGGTGTTGAAGGTTGTGCCGATGAAGATCTCTCAGCTGAGAAGGTGAAGGCGGGTGCAGATTCGAATGACGGGGGCTCGCTTCACTTCATGCAATTTGATGTCATTCAGAGCCCTTCAGATCATCATTACCTTGACAACAAGGAGCAGGTGCTTAATTGATTTGATTAATCAGTATCAATTAATCTATAATATGTACGCATACAGATGTGCATGATTTCATATAAGCTAGTTATTACTAGCTACATTTTATTGACTTGAAGGTTTAAAAATTGGATAAATTTTATTTGACAGAAATTTATAATGTTATGAAAGAAATATACAGCACGAAAATATACAAATTTATATCCTCGAATATCACTATTCTAGGACCGGGAGCATAAAGGTTTTACTTAATGTTTCCCTTGTTGGCAAAAATAAAATTGGTTCCACGTATATCATTATTTTGATGGTATGTCTGATGTTTCCCTTCTGCAAATTTATCGATCAGGGTGCTGGAACGAAATGGATGAAGAGAGTGCAAAAGGAATGGAAAATTCTGGAGAACAACCTACCAGGTAAACCTTGATTAAAACATTTACTGGATTCTTGTAACACGGGAACACATTTGACATGTATATGACATGGGCGTTAGATGATGAACCGTGAATGCCTTTTAATTATTATATATATGATGAAAGTACCAATCTATCAGCTTCAAATATATTAGGGAAATCTACAGGTTGAAAAAGCTCTGGATGATTGCATTAGAGGACAATAATGCACTGGAGAGTTCTGTTATACAATTGTAGCTTACCAAACTAAGCCGTTGTCATAGGTCAAATTACGGATTTTGCAGACACCATCTACGTTCGGGCATTCGAGGACCGCATGGACCTGCTCCGGGTGGCGATGGTGGGCGCCGTTGGCACGCCATACCAAGACGGCCTCTTCTTCTTCGACCTGCAGCTGCCACCGAAATACCCCGCCGTGCCGCCGCTGGTGCACTACCACTCCTTCGGCCTCAACCTGAACCCCAACCTCGAGGTGTCAGGAACAGTCTGCATAAGCCTGCTCGACACATATGACGGGGAGGGCGTGGAGCTTTGGTCGCCGGCGATGTCGACCGTGCTCCAGGTGGTGGTCTCCATCCAGGCGCTCGTGCTCACCGCGGAGCCATACTACAACGAGCCCGGCCACGAAGGTAGTATAATGGGCGCGCGCAACGCGCTCCCCTACGCCGAGAACGCATACCTGCTCTCGCTACAGATCATGCTCCACCTGCTGCGCCGGCCGCCGGCGGGCTTCGAGGAGCTCGTGAGAGCCCACTTCCGCCGCCGCGGGAAGTTCGTGCTGCAGAAGTGTGCCGCGTACCTGCGGCAGGATGGATGCACGTTCGATGCCGAGGAGCGGCCGTGCTCCGAGGGGTTCAAGCTCGCGCTCGCCGGCGTCGTGCCGCAGCTTGTTGAGGCGTTCACCAACATAGGAGCAGAGGGGTGTGAGGAGTTTGATCAGGTCCTCAAAGCCATTAAAAGTAAGTTAGATCACCGGTGGCATGCATGATAAATTCACAAGAAATGTTTTTACATTTGGCTTTGATTGTTTGCAACTTTTCTAATTTATTAATTAGTACTCCATCCGTCCCCAAAAGAGTGTTGCTGTTGATTTCTAAACATCATGTTTGACCGCTTGTCTTATTCAAATTTTTTATGCAAATATCAAAACAAATATATCATGATTAAAGTATATTCAATGATGAAACAAGTTATAAAAAAATAAATAGCATTTGCTCAAAATTTTTGAATAAAACGAATAGTCAAACGTGATATCTAAAAGTTAACAACGACACTTTTTTAGGGACGGAAGGAGTACATGTGTTCCATGATTTATGCAAGTAATATTATTTGTCCCTGTTCTAGCAGCACCTCTCCTCTCTTATCTGTCACTCTCCAATCTCTCTTTCGACCGACAAACAGCGGTCGGCTACATACATGAAAACCTAAGCTTGTCCAATGTGAACGAATTGTGCTACGTGGCGTTGTCATCTGAAAGTGAAAAGCTTGCGTGGCATGTGCCATAAATATAGTTGGGAGGGGGAAGACAGAAGGCATGTGCAATAAATCATGCATTGGAGTAGTATTTAGTCCTCTCCTATTGTCGTTCCCCTGCCCCTGCTCCACCGGCTCCTGCGTGGACATCGACATGACAGCGGTGCCGCACCAACACCATGGCAAGTGGTGGACGAGGCGGCGGAGTCTCTCGATTGGCGAGCCGACGGACCACTTCACCGCGGAGATGGTGCTTGTGAAGTGACCTGAGAGCTTGCATCGGTACTTCTGGTAGGGAATCTGGAAGGATGCGGGCGGGCAAAATTCCTCCTCCGATGATGAATATATGGGTCTATCATGTGCTGACTAGGATACAGACGGGTGAAATCCTCTCTCCGGTGACGAATATGTGAGTCCACCCATGTGCTGACTAGGATGCGGACGGGTGAAATCCTGGAATGAACGGTAGTGATGCTTAGTTTTCGTCATAAACGACCTGACCCGTGGGCCCGCAAAGCAACAATGACGCCTTTTCGTCATGAAACGAGTTTGTTTTGGCTTTTTTAGTAACGAAACGCGAAAACGTGCTAGGCGCACGGCTGTGCATAGAAACCCTTAAAATAATAACGGATTTACAATAAATTTGTCATTAATCAGCATATATGTACTAGCAGAAACGTGCTAGGCGAAGGGTTTAACTAGGGGGGTATTATTGCGCTACCTGTCATGCGATCCCCCAAGCTCCTACACGTGTTCCCGACGACGTCATCACCACCTTCAGCGGCCGGCCATGCTAAATCATCAGGCAGTGGCGAGGCCAGCCTTGGGCCTTAGGGTATGCCGAAGCCTTATTATTCTGATGAGGGTGGGCCGAAAAAGGAAAAATAAAAGAAAAAAACTACTGTTCATGTGCTACAGTGCTAGGAAACCGATTTGAGCTGGATTTGGGGGTGGGCCGCCCGCTGGCTAGACTCGCCACTGTCATCAGGATGTGATGCCCTCACCACGCGCATATAAACCGTCCAGTCTGCCACCTATGGCTTCAGCTCCAAACCCACCCCCCCCCCCCCCCCCCCCCCCCGCCAACCTTGAAACCCTAACCCCTCCTCCGCCCATCTCCGTCTCTAGCGTCATGGTGCGCCACCATCTCGTCTCCTCTCTGCTTCTTGATCTCACTTCCGCTTGTGGTGGCCCTTTTATCATAATCTCCGTTAAAACTACAAGCAACTAACGATAATGACGCAATAGATGGATCGATTTCTTCTTCGCACGTGCCCAGTTGGGTGACCGACGTGGTATAGGAACAGGGTCCATATATTATTCGTCACAACACTAGTATCTCTTCTCTCGTGCTTATTGTGGACACACAAGTATAGGAACAGGTCCATATATTGTACAGCAAAGAATTAGTATCGATCGATCAAGCAAGAGGAAGGAAAAATTGAATTGTTGTTTTGATCAAGAAGAATTAACAATGGACGACGTCGAGGCCGTTCCGGCGCCGTATCCGAGATATTTTCACAATTCGGACCTCGTGAAGTTCAAGTCTACCGGCGCCCGCGGGCTGGTGATGGTGACGCCCGACGGCGGCGAGCCGTTGTTGCGCGTGATGCTCGCCGACGGGACCGTGGTGACCCCCGCGGACCTCCGCGACCTCACCGTCGTCGATCGCGGCTGCTCCATGTTCCGGAGACAGACCGTCACCCTGGCGGCGGACTCCAGCGGTGAAGGCCAGGTCGGCGTCGTAATGGGCGTCTCCACCGAACTCGACCTCATCCGGATGCCGCAAAACGACGGCGATGAGGCAGCGGCGGTGGTGGCGAGAGGCGTGTCGCCGTGCGAGCTGCGGCGCGTGACGAGGCTCTGCCTGGGCGACCTGGTCGTGTCCGGGCCGTGGCTGGGCCGCGTCGTCGCGGTGTACGTCGACGTCGACGTCGCGTTCGACGACGGCGCCGCCGTGTGCCGGGTCGCGCGAGCGAATGCCGGCGGCAACAAGCTGCGCCACGCCGGAGGCAAGGGCTTGCGTTACAGCCGCATGTCGCAAAACAGCGTGTACTACCCGGGCCAGCGCGTCGGCGTGCCCCGTGACTCGTCTGTCTTCGAGGAGGCGCGGTGGCTCGTCGGGGGATGGAGCCCCGGCCGCCGCACCAGCGGCACCGTCGTCAGGGTGGAGATGGCAGACGCGCTCGTCTACTGGCTCGCGTCGGCGGAGCTGGGCATCATCGCCGACGGGGACGACGACGCCGTGCGGGCGGCGGCGCCGCCGGCGTGCGTGACGAACGCGTGTGAGCTAACGGTCTTCCCCTCCGACGCCGGTGGATCTTGGTCCGTCGGTGACCGCTGCTTCTTCCTGAACACCCGTGGCGGAGGATATCGTGGAGCGGCAACTACTTCAGGCGATGTCGTGGCGGACTTGGTGGAGCGGCCGATGGTCGTGGCCGATGCGCGCACCACCGTCGACGTGCTGTGGCAGGACGGCACCCGGCAGCGCACCGTGCCCTCGGCGTCGCTGCACCCCTTCGCGGGGATGGACCCGGAGCAGGACTTCTTCCCGGGAGAGCGCGTCGTCGACGTAAGATTTGACGGTATCGACGACGACAACGACGATGCCACTGCCGCCGATGATGATGACGGCTACGCCACCGCAAGTGAAGAGCTGGACACCGAAAGGGTCGGCGTTGTGAGAAGCTTCAACTGCAAGGGCCGGACCGTGCGGGTGTCATGGTGCAAGCCGGCGGCACCGGGCGAGGAGGAGCCTAGCTGGGAGGTGGAGTGCGGTGACGAAACCGTGAGCGCGTACCATCTGGACAAGTATGACTACTATAATGATGTGTTCTACGGGAACATTGTCATTCGCCCGCCATCATTGGAATGCAAAAGCACGCAGGTGACCACGGAATATACCAAGGAGGGTGCCGCCGATGATTTGTCATGGGTCGGACATGTTGTTGATCTTTGTGATGGACATGTCCAAGTCAAGTGGGGCGACGGCAGCACATCTAAGGTATATATGATCAATGGGGTTTCCTTCATATTTCTTTTTTTTTTGACTCGAAATTGAGACTTTGATTTTTCAAAAAATAACAACTATTTTGCTTGGACTGTCAAAATACTCTCATATCTACATGCGCACCAGCAACACCCTTATAAGCATATGCACACATATCATACCTGCTTATGCACACATATCATACCGCTAGCTATGAGCATTTACAACAGAGTCCGCCTGTTCATCTTCCTATTTTGCTTGTAAGTTAGGTAAACTCTATCTTTTATTCAAAAATAGATAAAAATAGAGATTTATTCTTTCATATACTTCCGCAAAGTAATTGATTTTTTTAGACTTGGTCATAGTCAAACTATCATAACTTTGCCCATGCTTTTATATAAAAGTGAATAAAATGTAATGCAATGCCATCCAAACAATATCCAATTGATGTGTGTGAACTATGTTTTTATAGTATATATACTTTATGAGTGTCATAGACGATGGTATTCTTCTCTACGAAATAGGTTAAACCAACTATTTAATTAATTGAATAAAAATTTTAGACAGAAGTGGAATGAGTTTAAAGGGGTAATTTTCTCTTAGAATTATTTTTGGTAGTTCTAAAGTAGAACTGGAAATCTGGTACTGAACCAAATAGTGGGACACATGTAAATTTTGATTTGAATCGCAAAAAAATATAATTTTTAATATTTTTTAGTATGGAATTAAATATGAACATGAGTAAAATAAAAGTTTCTGCAAATTTGACAATATAATAATTTAAAAACTAACCTCATAATTAACAATATATATGTATTAATTGAGATACAAGGTCACTATTAAATGATTTTGCGGTGTGTTGCATCTCCAATCATTTCAACTGCAAAGTATCCACCATAAATCTTTGAGGATTACGTGCCGGGTAATTACACTTGTTGTATGCTAACTTTCAGGTGTCGCATCATGAGATAGATTTCCTTAAACTGCCAGATATCAGCGATTGGGAGCAGGAGATGCTTAATGGGAACATGGCACAGGAGGATCCGCCTCAAGAATCTGAAGCCAACGACAATACGAATGCCGCAGCCATGGTACATACTCATCCAGCATCAGCTCTAACCCTGTCGTGAGGAGATTCACGTTGACATATATTGAGAGTAATTTTGTTTGGTTTCAGAGTGACAACAGAGAAGGAGACGATGATTCTGTCGATGGAAGTGAAGAGGAAGACGATGGTGTTGAAGGTGGTGCCCATGAAGAAGGCTCAGCTGAGAAGGTGAAGGCGGATGCAAGTTCCGGTGATGGGGACTCGCTTCGTTTCATGAAATTCGACGTCGTACAGAGCCCTTCACATCATCATTACCTTGACAACATGGAGCATGTGTGTAATTTGATCAATTAATATCAATCTTTTTTTACAACGGCAATTAATATCAATCTATATATATGTAATGCCTACATTTTATTGACTTGAATATTTAAATATTGCCTAAACTATTGCCATGAATTTGACATAAATTTATAAAAAACAATATACGCCACTAAAATTCTAAAAAATAGTATCCTCTGGATCACTATTTTGATGAGCATAATGGTTTGTCTGATGTTTCCCTTGTGTGAATTTTATCAATTCAGGACACTGGTGCTGGAACGAAATGGATGAAGAGGGTGCAAAAGGAATGGAAAATTCTAGAGAACAACTTACCAGGTAAACATATATGAGCAAATTATTAAGCCGATGTCATAATTGTCGAACTAAATGGATTTTTCATGTGCAAACAATGCAGACACCATCTACTGTGGAGGAGCCTCCCAAATTATACAGATAATGACCAAATATATCGGCTAACCATGGGATGGGAATTGACACGCGTCAACCGCTCGACACATCACGCGTCAAAACCCATTCCAAGCAGCCAACAGAACAATATTCGATCATCACATGTATAATTCCGGTATTCCCCGGTATGCATTTCAATGCCCAAGATCAACATGCACACCGCTACGCCACAATTGTAACCACCATCATCACAAGATACCAAATAGAGAGCAAATTTTAAAGGTCATTACATGTCTTCATTCACTCCAAAAACAACAAAGAGAGAGTTCAAGGTTTAACCCTCATGCCAACATTAAACTAGCCAAGGAAAAGTGTCATAAAAGTTGTTATCCTTGACATGAGTACGCAGCGGAAACTTAAACAAAAGGCCAATGGTGCTCAGCCCACAAACACCATTGGAGTCAGCACAACTACAACCAACTACTCCTGCCCATCACCGCCCTCGGCGGGGTAGAAGTAGCCATACACGTACTCGTCCTCACCTGCAAAAACTTAAACATAGCACCGTGAGTACAGAGGTACTCAGCAAGACTTACACAAGGAGTCGTCGCTCCTGAGCAATGGAAGATGCATTTAGCTTTGGACAAGGATATGGCAATAGGAAGACATTTTGCATAAAGCGAATTAATTGATCACATTAGATAAATAATTATATGACAAGCATAAAGGAAAAACTAATGAGCGACTCATCCTATGACCACCTATACAGATTCCCATAGCTCAAGTGTACCATTTCAACAACACGAGCTCATATCCAACCACAACTACGATGATGACTAACAATCATAAACTTGCTCATGACCGAGAGCGCGGCAATTCGAATTGATTTTACACCCTGCAGGGGAGTACTATTTTACCCACACGCCACACGACCACCGCCCATACGACCCGTCGGAAGTAAGTGATGATTCAATGTGACAACCCACTCCAAATACGCCCCGACCATTTAACAGACGTTCGGTTAAGGCAAGTCGGTCGCACTAGGCCCTCACATGGGGTCATCCCTAGCACCTTCTACAACCCCCGAACTCGCAAGCTAAATGGTCGCAGCTAGATAAGGAGGAAGGCTTACCCGTTCCATTATATTAGGCATGTGGCAGCACGGAAAGGTGTTTATGTCGACAGCACCAACGAGACGGTCCTTAATCAACTCAAGCAAGCCTATGGTGCATTTGAGACTCCGTTCCCAAACCACCCCTACTGCCCGCTCAAGTCTCCCATGTCCAAAAACCACCACCATCCACTTGACCAAGATCGACTAGCAGGAGCAACATTCTATATATCATTTACCAAGGCTATTAAGCATGATAAGCAATTATCGTGACTCCAACACAATCTCTACCCAACAAAACAAGTTACAAGGAACAGGATATAGCAAAATTTCAAGGGCGGATATGCAGCAATTAGGAGCTACCCAACATTAACCACTATTGCTCGACCAATGCATATAACCTGATAGGCACAAATAAATTTATTCACCATTGGTAACCAAAATATATAGTTGGAGAAATGCTTAGATGCTTGCCTTGAGCTGCAGGTTCCACACTCACGTTCTCCAGTTCAGGTTCGCCCTCAGCACCACCCACGTCGGACTCCGTCGGTTCGTTCTCTAAGAGAAGAACAATGCAACACAATGAATATGCTTGCAATGACATGATATGGGGTGCAAATGACATGAAACAGAGGATGCGATACTCAGGATAACAGGAGTGCAATGCAAAAAGAATGACATGATTTGCAAAAGGATTGCTCAAGATAGAACCTGCTGTTGCAATTACATTAAGGAAAAGACTTCAGTTAAACTGATGATAGCATTTAAATTATTTTCGAAATTAAAAACAGTGAATTGCTTAGCACAATCATTTTTACTGTAAAGAGTTGAATATTCTGAGATTGGTGAACAAGGTTTCACTATTTTTGAGTAAGACATTATTTAGATATGATTTATCACATAAGAAAGGTAATAAATTAATCTGAGATTGTTTAACATGAATTTCACCAGTGCTGATATTTTTAGATGGTGCAGCATGGCAAGAGAGAACTAGGGACAAAGTTTCAGAACTTTTGGAGCTGCCATGAATTTCTGGTGAATTGAACAAGGAAAAGAAATGAACAAGTACAAACAGGGCAAGAGGCTAAATAGCTTGCTTGTTCTCTGACGCTCCGCAGGACAAAGCCATGGCGCTAGCAAGCTACAGCGGCAGAGCTACTGGCATCGCGAGAAAAGAGAAAAAGCAGAGGAGGCAATCACGTCCAGGTCCGTGGGGTGCTCACCAGCCTGCAGGTCGACGACTCGGCGTGGGAGAGCTCGGCAGGAACTGGCAGCAAGGGGCTCCTCGGCAGCGAAGACTTGCGGCAGAGGAGACGACGAATCCGGCGACTACAGGGATGGAAAAAGGGCATCCTGACCGTGATTAGCTGCGGCAAGGACCGATGGAGACATGCACAAAAGGAATCGAAGAATCGCTCACCGAGATGAGTGAATCTGACGATGCAGGCCAGCTCGATGTAGCAGCCTGTGAGGAAGAAGACGAACAGGTGCTGCGGCACTTGCGATGGGGAAGAGGCGAGGAGGCGCCGGATGAGCAGAGGGACTCTCCTGCGGCACCCTTCCGGGAGTTGCGCTCAGCAATGGCGCAAGGGAGGCAAGCTCAACTCGATGGGGAATGGAGCAGGGGAGAGGGAGCAGAGCGGAGAGGCTGGGTTGTGCCTGCCGTTCTTGACGGTGAACGCGACGGCGTTGACAACCAGGCCCACGAGCATGGAGAGGAGCGAGGCCGAGGCAGCTCACGGCGTACGGACGGAGCTCGGACCCGGAGCAGAGCTCGCCGGCCGCGTGTCGCCGCGCTTGGGCATGCATTCGCCAGCCAAGGAGAGGGATGAAAGAGAGAGGCTGACAGAGGGGCCCGCGTCGAAATTGTCTGGGGTCTCCAGAGATCGTAGCTTTGTTTTGTCTGCTCGCTTCAGAGAAATGGATGGATTTTGTCTGTCGCCTCCAGAGACTCGGCCCAAAAATTCGTCTGGGTGGAAGCAGTTGTCTGACGAACTGAAGATTCTGCCTTGAAACACCTGACTTTTTCCCTCTTTCCAAAATTCAAAAGGTGCACTTAGAGACTTCCAAAAATCATGAGATTTTGACAACTTAGAGAAGAGATGATGGAGAAACCATTTGAACAAGAACCACTCGAAAATCTTGAACGAGGATTTAAATAAAATTCTTCAAAGATGCATAAGTTTTGAGCTTTGCTTGAATTTTTGAATTCCATTTACTTATGCAATGAGAATGCTTAAATGATGCACATGATGCCAGATTAAGTATAATAACGTGCATTCAAAATTTGGCATGTTACATCTACGTTCAGGCATTTGAGGACCGCATGGACCTGCTCCGGGTTGCGATGGTGGGCGCCGCAGGTACACCGTACCACGACGGCCTCTTCTTCTTCGACCTGCAGCTGCCGCCGACATACCCCGCCGTGCCGCCACAGGTGCACTACCGCTCCTTTGGCCTGAACCTGAACCCCAACCTGTACGAGTCAGGCACGGTCTGCCTGAGCCTGCTGGACACCTTCGGCGGCGAGGGCGTCGAGCTCTGGTCGCCGGCGATGTCGACCGTCCTCCAGGTGGTGGTCTCCATCCAGGCCCTCGTGCTCACTTCGCAGCCATACTACAACGAGCCCGGCAACGAAGTGGGAACAATGGGCGCGCGCAACGCGCTCCCCTACGCTGAGAACGCATACCTGCTCTCGCTGCGGACCATGCTCCACCTGCTGCGCCGGCCGCCGGCGAGGTTCGAGGAGCTCGTGAGAGCCCACTTCCGCCGCCGCGGTCAGTTCGTGCTGCGGACGTGTGCCGCGTACCTGCGGCAAGATGGCGGCATGACCGATGCCGAGGCGCCATCCACAGAGCGGCGGCCGTGCTCCGAGGGGTTCAAGCTCGCGCTCGCCGGCGTCGTGCCGCGGCTTGTTGAGGCGTTCACCAGCATAGGTGCAGAGGGGTGCGAGGAGTTCGATCAGATCCTCAGAGCCATTAAAAGTTAGTTATATAGATCACCGGTGGCATGATAAATTGACAAGAAATGTTTTTACATTTGGCTTTGATGATTGTTTGCAACTTTTCTAATTTATTAATTAGTACATGTGTTTCATGATTTATGTAAGCAATCTTATTTGTCCCGGTTTCAGCAGCGCCTCTCTTATCTGTCACTCTCCAATCTCTCTTTCGACCGACAAACGGCGGCCGGATACATACATGAAAACCTTAGTTTGTCCAATGCGAACGAATTGTGCTACGTGCCGTTGTCATCTGAAAGTGAAAAGCTTGCGTGGCATGTGCCATGAAAGACAGAAGGCATGTGCAATAAATCAAACATTGTAGTATTTATAGTCCTCCCTGATTGCCGTTCCCCTGCTCCTGCTCCACCGGCTCCTGCGTGGACGTCGACATGACGGCGGCGGCGCACGGACACCGTGGCAAGTGGTGGACGACTGGACGAGGCGGCGGAGTCTCCATGCGAGCCGACGGACCACCTCACCGCGGAAATGGTGCTTGTGAGGTGACCTGAGAGCTTGCATAGGTGCTTATTGACGCCAATGTCAACACAGCAGTACGTTCGTGCAGCGTGGAGTTTCACGTGCGGTATTGCAGAATGAGAGTTCAGTTTAAGAATCTTCAGTACAGCGAACCTCATTGCACGTTTTCGGAGCTTGTTTCGATCACGTGTTCCGAGCTCGTTTCGATCTCCGTCCAAAACAGAGTTCTTTCAAGACAGTGTGACGTGAACTGCCTGTTCAGTATTCCAGTTTGTCAAATAACCATTTAGAAACCAATCATCCATGACTTTAGTTTAAAGGTGAGTGGTGAGTGCTGCATTTCTTACTGCAATAATATATTCCCTCCTCCAACCAACTAACCAAACATGAGGATCGTCACATATTCAGAATCATCAGGTGCAGGATGGCATCATACATCCAAACGCTACCTATGTATTCGGTGCAACTATTTGTTCTTAAGGAACCGTTACAAACCATACATCCAGTCATTACAGGCTAACATATTTACAGAGCAGAAGGGCAATACCACGAATTCAAACGATGTAACTACTGCTACAGATAGAATGCCTAGCCATGCAAACTGAGCTAAGCACTTCCTTCTGCTTTTTCTTTCCATCAACATTAGCTCCAACAAAATGCAGCATGTTACTCACCACTCGACACCATACATAATATAGTTCTACCTCATAAAGGTTCGTATCTAGTGAGTCTATAGGACTGCATTAGTCTAACAGCTAGAGTGTTAATTCATCCAGAGTGAGACTATTGTTTTGAGCTCAGCACCTTCTCTTTCTCTTCGTTTTGCTTGCCTTCCACAGCTGCAGAGCATGCTGAACTGCTTCCTTCATCAGCGCTTTCCTGTCCACCTTAAGGTTCCACAGCACCGGGAATGGGGTCCTCCGACAACCATCGCCGCTGTTCAGCTCGATCAGCGCCTTGGTAACTGCAGCATAGGCTTCTTCACCATATTCCCTCAGTTCTTGGAGCTTTGCGTCATCCTCTCTAAGTACTTCCTGCAAAAAAGCAGTCATGAAAAAAAAAAGAGAGAGAGAATAGGACACCACATGTTCAAGCTGGCCGCAGCTGCAAAGATTTTCTGCTGATGCCAGGATGACAAAAGACAATAGATTCTTACCGACTCTTTTCCGTTGACCACAACAACCTTAAAAGGATTCCATCCAGGATTGTTAATTTCACTTTGCCACTTGGTACAAAGGATAGCACTTTCTGCTTCTGCGTCCTTTTCCGGTAATTTCTGCTTGCAAAAACCTAAAAACACTTTGGGGTCGAGCTCACCAATCCTTTTGATGCCAATCTGTGTCCCATCGCTTGGGGTACTAGATAAACGCTGAAGAGCCTACAAAAGTTGACAGCACATGACTTACTCGTAAACAAGTGCAGTGGCTGTAACGTCTGTAGGACAAAAACTTATCATACCTGTACCATGAAATCTGCAGCTTCTCGGATTTCATCACTGGCCTTCTTTTCTGTAATAATTAAAGCATGGTTATCGTTTTCTGCATCGTTCAGTTCATCTATCTTGTCCTCTAGCTTCTTTTTAAGCGTTGCTATTTTCTCCCCTGATACTGAACCTTCAACAGCTGATGTGCACTCCATCATTTGCAATTTTCCCATCAGATGCTTAATTTCTAATTCAAGCGTCTGCTTTGTGTCCAACTGTATGGTCAACCTTTTAAACTTTTCTAAAGCATCTTCTTCCTCTATCTGCATTTCAAGACTTTCCACATAGTAAAAAATCCACAAAACATGTGACATCAAGAACAAAACAGCAAGCAAATACACCAAGACGGCATCTTCTTCCTCTAACCTGTTGTTTCTCCATAAGCTTGAGAAAATCTTCACTAGCTTTCTGTTGCTCCAATGTAGCCAACCTAAGACGATTGGTTCTCATTGCGTTCTGTACAGCAGAAGCCACAAATACATTACATAAGTTATATGCACAAAAAATGGACTAATTTTTGTATAGAAGCACTCTGCCATTCTGATGTTTCTATTGCCAAACCAAAGATGGTTAGTTTAATTCATTCCGTATTACAAAGCAATTATGGGGGATCTATTTCACATAGGGTGTTTAGGATGCAAATCCGCAGAACTTAATACAAGTTTCAACAAAATTTTCCTAGACCAAACTCTTTCAAACTTCCCCTAAAGCTTCACTCAACTTTTTAGCAATGGCTAATGGCTATGTTCTTTGAGCCAGGAGAACTCACCAATTAAACAGAAAAGAAATCCATCAGCTTTCTAGGAACAAGTAACAATCAAAGTTAGTGATACTAATCGACAGCTTTCTAGGACAGAAGACTACAGTTACTGAAAAAGTACAAAAACTATATACTATAGACCAATTTCTAAGCTATCATGTACTTCTGTAAGAAACGGTAGAAGGAAATTTCTCACCTTTTCCTTCTCTAGCTCAAGGTTCTTTTTGTCTTGTTCACTCTGCGCAGACAACTCCTCAACTTGTTTGTTTCTTGCATGAAGCTCATCCATCATCCCCTGCAGATCCAAACGTAGCTTCCGATTCTCTTCAACAGCTTTGTGTGTATTTTGTTGAGCAAGCTGTCGCATCTTCAGGATTTCTAGTACAATATATTTAAGATAGACATTAGCCTTTAGTAAATCGAAGATAACATGGCCTGGTCTAATACTTAGTACACAATGTATGACTAAGCAGAGCATTGGTGTGCACCTTTATTGTATGACTGCATCTGTTTGTCCCTCACCTCCATCAGCTTCTCAAGTGATGCAGCACTCTTATTGTACTCAGACTCAAGTTCCATTGCATGTGTCTCCTTTTCTTTAACATGAGAAGTTAAATGGGCCACAAGTTTATCTGTTTTAATTGTTTCTTCATTCTCAATATCACGGAACGTTTTCAGATCACCATTTTTTCTCAGATGCTCACCTATTGCCCCTAGAGAATTGTAATCATCAGCCCTCGCAATCCACCCAACAGGCTCTTGACCTCCACACTTCATTTCTTTCCAGCGCTTTTTACTGCACCCTTTCATCTCAAAGTGACTCTCAAAAGCACGAGCATTCCTAAAACCACTCCAATCCTTTCCGAACTCAATAATAGCATTGCCTGTGGGAATACCTTTACTATACACATGATGCACCTTTGTAGGATGAAAAGCTATGAAATGTTCCTTGAGCCGATTCGCGCTTCTGCCAATATATTCATCTGGCATGTTGACTAGAACACCCATCCATGGCCAGACAAACTGCTCATCTCTTTTATGTTGGGGAGGCTGCATATTTGTGAGCGTTGGGTGCATCAGTAAGCCTAGTGGTGATTCAGCAGGCTTACCCTTCAAATGCTTTGCGAGAGCTAGGTGGTTTGCTTTCTCTTTTCCATCCAAGTTACGTGCAGCCCCTAAACCCATGGCATGCTGCAGCAGATCAAGTAGACTGCAGTCATTCTGTGCATCTGAGCAAAAAGGGCATCGATACAATCCTTCATCAGTCATCACTTTTAAATCCCCAGATACCAAAAGGGCAAAAGTGTCGGTCCCATAAGCTTCAACCACAGAATCTCCATCCGACGTGTCCATTGCAGAAGGCGAAGGGAAAGGCTAACAGCCTTGAGGCCTGAGGGAAGCAAAAGATAAAAATGGTGTTACGATTTGTCAATTGTACAGTATATGCTAAAGAAGCATGCATTATATAGGAAATACAACCAAGACACATAATATCGGAGGACCGGACAAGTTTGAGTATGTGTTGAATTTATAACAAAAGGGCAATCCCATAAGTTCAATATAGGTCAAATCAGTGAGTAAAAGTCACTCATGCATTCATATCCCCTACCAGCATTTTGCTTGCTAAGTTGAATATAAAGATAATCTTAATCCCATAAATCGAGTAAATCAGTGAGTATAGAGAGCATAAAAGGAAAATCAGTGAGTTGCATAACATACATTCCCACCCACTACGAGCATCTTGACTATATAGCTCAAACTTAAGATGTCTGTCCTCGCGTCATCCTTTGATTCACAAAATTAAGCTACAGGGCATGTTGACTATTGCAAGGATTTGAGCACTACTGAAAGCTTGTGCTTCAGCTAAACACAAAACAAGTTGCCCAAAGACTGACATATTTCTTGGTCGCTCGTGGTCCCACCCTCCTTTATGGGAACCAGTTTTGGGGAGCACAAAAAGGTGGAATCTTCCCACACATTCATTCCAAGAAAGGGGCCGATGACAATAACAGGACCAAGAATAAGGCGCGAATCCGTATATAGAGCAAGAGTTAGCCTAAAATGGCAAAAAAAAAATTATTATTTTCATCAGCTCCAAGATTCAAATACAAAACCAAACCAAATTATTTTGAGGCCGTCTCGGCACAGCAAGGCACAGCGCGTTGCCGCCGGCTCGCTAGGGACATCAGCGGCCGCGAATCTGCAACACCAAAGCGCAAGGACACCCACATTTCTTATCTATTTTAGGAAAACAAAGGGAGGAGCGAATCCAAGCTAAAGTTAGGGTATTCCAGGGTTTTCTTGGAGGGGAAATTTGGGGAAGAAGAGCCAAAGAAGAAGGGCATTCTCACCTGGAGCGGCGGGGATGGGGATTGCGTGGCTGCACCTCTAGCTTGCTTGATTTCTTGGTCACGATCGGGTTCGCCGCCGCTCAGGAGGAGAAGCCGAGGAAAGCAAGAAGGGAGCCGAGGAAATGAACGGAAGCAGAGAGTCCAAAAGGGTGCAAAAGTCCTCGAATTTTTTTTATTATTTAAACCTTTTTTAGTTAGTATTTACTGAGGTTTTTCGGTTCAAAACAGGCAAAACTGAGGGTGTACGTTTTCATGTGGCGCTAGCAAACCTCTCTCTGGCAGGGCGGCGCGGCGCACGCAACACAGGTTTTTGCAATCTTTCTCCAAATATTTTTTTTGCATACTCTTTCAACACAAACTAAGGCTTCTGTGCAGGAGTTTTTCATCTTTTGAAGCCATTTTTGCCGAAATCCTATCAAAGGGATACTGAAAAGTGCAGATGTACTGATGCCGCAAAGTACCTAAAAGCCAGCAGCCTTTTTTTTTTTTTTTTTGAGATGAGCAGCCTTTTGTTACTAGCAGGCATAAGCTAAAGGGAAATGTAGGTTCTGTCCTCTCTTTAAGTAAAGTATCCGTAATATCACCCACACTGTCATTTTACCAAAATTGTTCCAAACGGCTTCAACTCAGCTAAAAATGCTATTTTTACATATAAGTTAAACGCAATAACACAAGCTAAGAACCTTGCCATACGGTTTTTTAATTAATTTATTTATAATTTATTAATACAAGCTTGTTTACCTAAGTATAGCTTAATTGCCTTATTTCTACAATCTCATATATTTAGATACAAATTTCGGACACGAGAACGTCTTGTATTTAGAGGAACTCCAAGAGCTAAGCTAAAATATATTCTAAATCCTTTGATTTAGCTAGTCTCTAAAATAAAACACATATAAAAAAATAGAGTAACTCAACAGACTCTCTAAATCACTAAGGGCCTGCGAGAAGAGAAATAGAGAGTCAATGTATCTAGCTAAATAAAGCTAGTTAGAAAAGTGAAATGAAGAGTTAGCTATTTTGAAGATGAATTTAGAGAGACTGTTGGAGAGCTATTTACAATAATACTAGCTATATTTAGAGAAAAAAACTTGTTTTAGCTAGCCTGTTAGAATTGCTAAAGGAGTGACTCTATAAAGAGAGAGAGAGAGTGACTGGGCTATTATTTTGCATTGAAGGTTGTGATCGGTAATGCTGGCTACAACAGAATGTGGTTGCTACCGTTAACCAGCCAACATAGAGACGCGTATTGCGGATACAAGTATGGCATCTTATTAGGGCAAGTATAATATTACACGTAGTCGGTTTTATAGGCCTTCTCATGCAACATCACGTAGGATTTTTTATGAGATAGAAGAGAGAGAGGGAGAAAAAAAGAAAGAGGCGGTTGTTTCGCGAGGCAACCATCTCAAACGCTAAAATTTAGGAGTATGAGACGACACACTATTGTACGACTTGTAGTTGCCATGTAACTCAAAAACATTCCTTTTCTCATCCAAAAATTAAAGAAAGATACTATTTCTACTAGACAACTAAAACAATCACCCATTGTATCTATTGTCCGATAAACAGAAGATTACGTAACATGTATGAGACGGTCTCATAGACAGTTTTATTATACCAGGCCTTAGACCCGAAGTCTATGGCATCTCACGACTGTTGCTTTTCCTTTAGCTCCTGTCATGGACATCCGAGCCGGGGGGTGGGGGTGTAATTTTTTTTTTTTGAAGAAACTGGAGGGGTAAATCCCCTACAGATTAATATATTGAAAGATATAGTTTAAAGTTACATGAAAGAAAAATAAAGACAAGAAAAAGAAAAAAACAACTACATGGCTGACTGAATCCATAACTTTAGTGGATCAGCAATTCCTTTTCTAGCTCTATGGATAACCATTTGCAGCTCACTGAAGAATGTTGCCCGACAATTGATGACAGTTGGATCAATACCTTGAAATATCCAATTATTCCTTTTTTTCCAAATGCTCCAGGTCATTAAAATAACTATGTCCATGTAAAATGGCTCACTGAGTCTCCTTTTAATCCATTTTATGAGTGGTAAAATTTGCAGATGCCTTGGTATGTTAATGCCAATTGAATCCCAGCACGCCCTTGCAAAGTTGCACCGAACAAACAGGTGTATAAGGGTCTCTTCTCTTTGCAATATGCACATCTCACACACATATGAATCCAGGAACATATTCCTTCTTCTCAACGTTCCTCTTGTGTTTACTCTATCTACCATTAGCAACCAAAAAAATACCTGGTGCTTTGGTTGACAAGATGATCTCCATAACCATTTAAATGCTTTATCCACCTGTCCATGACCTTTCATTACCTTGTAAGCTTTAGATGTCGAATAGATTCCATTGCCCCAGATATATGACCATATGTCTTTTCCACCTTCTAGATTAAGACCCTCTAAAATACCCAGCAACTGTTGCATTTGTGTGTATGCTTGTTCAGACAAAGGAAGATGAAAAAGATCCACAAGATTCGGTGTGTCCCAGGCTTTTGCCAAAGAAAGATTTTGTTTCTTTGCAAAAGAATACAATTCTGGGAAAACCTGCATTGGTACAATCCCATTCCATTGATCCTTCCAGAACCATATTGTTGCTCCATTCTCTGGTTTAACTGTTGCTAATCCTTTGTACTGGTCATTTAATTTCATAATATCTCTCCACCAAAAGGATCCCTTCTTGCTTTGTCCAGGCATTACACCATTTTTATAGTAATTGTCCCATATCAAGTGTACCCATGGCAAGTCTGCTTTGTTGTAGAATTTGTGCAGAAATTTCATGAGCATAGCATCATTCTGGGTAGAAAACTGAATAACACCCAAACCACCTTCCTCCTTGGATCTACAAACCAAGTTCCATGCAGCCAGAGGTGGCTTTCTATTATTTAAGTCAGAGCCTCTCCATAGTAGGTGTTTTCTGTATTGGTCTGCCTGCTTGATCACAGTAGCATGCATTTTAATAATGCTAATGATGTACATGGGCAGAGATGTGATAACCGAGTTAACCATTTCTAATTTTCCAGCCTGTGTCAGGAATTGTGCACAGCAAATTAGCCTCCTCTCTATTCTCTGCACTATTGGTAAGAAGTCTTGCACTGACGGTTTTGTCAGTCCTAGTGGTAACCCCAGATATGTAAAAGGCATTTCCCCTCTTTTGCATCCAAAGGTTTGTGTCAAGATGTCCATCTTCTCATCTGATGTGTTTATGGAGACCATCATAGACTTACAATAATTTACCTTAAGGCCTGTTGATTCTGCAAAGGTATTTAGTAGAGCTTTAAGAACAATTAATTGCCTTGGACATGCCTCCATTACAAGCAATGTGTCATCTGCATATTGGACCACAGGGAAGTCTGTTCCTGCTCCTAAAGGTAGTGGTAATTTCAATAGACCAATATTCTTTGCCTTGTTGAGTATGGACTGGAGCAAATCAGCAGCAAGCACAAATAGCAAGGGAGATAATGGATCCCCCTGCCTAACTCCTCTTCGGCAATGAAATACCTTGCCAGGAACACCATTCAACAAAATTGCTGATGTGCCAGACTGCATTATTAGGGACATCCACTTGAGCCATCTATCTCCCAGTCCTTTATGTTGCAGTATCTCAAGAATGACTTGATGCTCAATCTTATCAAATGCTTTCTCAAAATCTAACTTCAAGATGATTAGCTCCCTTTTTGATTTGTGACAAAGATGCAGATATTCAAATGACCATGCCAGACAATCTTGGATAGTTCTTGTCTTTATGAACCCATACTGATTTTTGTGCACCAACTTTAGAATTACTGCTTGTAATCTATTTGCCAACAGCTTTGTTATCAGCTTAATTGATGAATTCAGAAGAGAAATGGGCCTAAAGTCACCAACTAATGATGGGGCTTCCTTCTTGGGCACCAAGGTGATATAAGATCCATTTATGCTTTGAAGACAGAGTTCCCCTTCATAAAAGGCATCACAAAGTTCATAAAAATCCTTTGCTATAATTGGCCAGCACTTCTTGATGAAGTCTCCATTGAACCCATCTGGGCCTGGTGATTTATTGTGTGGTAGATCAGACACCACTTTGTCAATCTCTTCCTTAGTAAAAGGAGCATGTAACCATTCTAAATTGTCCTGTGTGTCAAGAAGATCCGAGAGATTAAATAGCATCCTTGAATATTCAGAAGTGCCTAGTCTTTCTTTGTATGATTCCCAAAGAATGGCAGCTTTCCTATCATGATCAAAAACTGTTTCTCCCAGGCCATTTTCTAATGACATTATAGAGTTTGTCTTGTGGTTTATCGTTGCTCTAGCATGAAAAAACTCTGTCGTTGCATCCCCAAACTTTACCCATTTGATGGTACTTCTTTGCTTCCAATATATCTTTTGATTATGTAGCAGAATTTCCAGGTGTTCTTGCAAAAGTGCTCTAAAGTTCCACTCTTCAACTGTAAGGTCTCTGTATTCCTCAATTACCTCCAGAAAAGATATTAGGAGTTTCACATTGGATATTACTGTTGAGAGATTTGAAATTTGTGCTTGCCAGGCCCTCAAAACTCTCCTTAGATTTTTAAACTTAGCCACCAATTTTTTTGCTTTGTCTTGCTGATAGACTGGTATAGCCCAGGCGTGCTGCACAATTTGAGTGAAATCTTCATGCTCCATCCAATAGTTCTCGAACCTAAACACTCTTGCTTTGGGTATTGTAGTCTCAATTGAAATAACACATGGAATGTGATCTGATGTATCTCTTGACAGGGTATAAGCTTTTGTTCCAGGATATGAGGAGAGCCAACTTCCAGATGTAAAGAACCAGTCAAGTCTTTCTAAGAGTGGGTGTTCCTGTTTATTACTCCAGGTATATTTATTTCCCTTCAGAGGTATTTCAACAATTCCCAAGTTGCTGATTGCTTCATTAAACATTAGCATTTCATTCACATTCCCTCCTGGCTTATTCCTGTTCTCAGGACTTCTTATAAGATTGAAATCACCTACTAGTAGCCAATCCCATTCTGTGGACATTTCAATATCTTGTAGCCAGTTTATGAAGGCTTCCTTATGCTCATGGTCACTTGGTCCATAGATGTTAGTTAATATCCACTTAGCGCCTGACTGAATAGAGGTGAATTCCACTGAAATATTATAATTATTAACAAAAGAGACTGTCCCACTAAATTTGCTTCCTTTCCAAATGGTAATACATCCTCCTGAGGCTCCCACTGATGGTAAATACTCATATTTGTCAAAACCTGGTGGGCAAATCTTCTTGATAAAATTATCATCAAAGTGTTCCTTTTTGGTTTCCTGGAAGCACACTATATCACATTGTGATTCAACAACCTTGCTTTTAACCAAGTCCCATTTCTGTTCCGAATTGATTCGTATAAACCAACTAAAAAACCGTTGCACATCAAGCATGAAATATTTTTTTCGTTGACTCCTGTCAAGGACATCGGAGCTGGAATGAATATACGTGCGTTGTGCATGTTTAAATTGTCAAATATAAAACATGTTTTTTTTAGAGTTTAAGAGCATTTTATTACTCCAGTCTCACCAAAAGACGGTGGACTATTCGTTTGAGTTACAGCACAAATGCCAACAGCATCACCAAAACACAGGCGTGACACCCCACATGTCCTAAATTAAAATAATAAGTTGCAAACAATCAAAGCCAAATGTAAACGAGATGTATTATAGCAGCACTCGGTAGTGTTCCTAAATCCAAATCTTTTGAATTATTATGCCACCGATGAGATGAACTAATTTTGAATGGCTTTGAGGAACTGATCGAACTCCTCGCACCCCTCTGCTCCTATGTTGGTGAAGGCCTCAACAAGCCGCGGCACGACACCGGCGAGCGCGAGCTTGAGCCCCTCGGAGCACGGCCGCTCATCGGCGTCAAGCGTGCAGCTGCCATCTTGCCGCAGGTAGGCCGCGCACCTCCGCAGCACGAACTGGCCGCGGCGGCGGAAGTGTGCTCTGACGAGCTCGTCGAACCTCGCCGGCGGCCGGCGCAGCAGGTGGAGCATGGTCCGTAGCGAGAGCAGGTATAGGCGTTCTCGGCGTAAGGGAGCACGTTGTGCGTTCCCATTCCCTTGTTTCCTGGCTCGTTGTAGTATGGCGGGGCGGTGAGCACGAGGGCCTGGATGGAGACCACCACCTGGAGGACGGTGGACTTGGCCGGCGACCAGAGCTCGGCGGCGTCCTCGCCGCCGAACGTGCCGAGGAGGCTCAGGCACACCTTGCCGGAGGGGTACAGGTTCGGGTTCACGCGGAGGCCGAAGGAGCGGTAGTACACCAGCGGCGGCTCCGCCGGGTACGACGACGGCGGGAGCTGGAGGTCGAAGAAGAAGAGGCCGTCCTGGTACGGCGTCCCGGCCGCGCCCACCATCGCCGCACGGAGCAGGTCCATGCGGTCTTCGAATGCCCGAACGTAGATGGTGTCTGCATTTTTTGTTTTGCACATGAATCAAAGTCATCCGATCCATTCACGGATCATGATCTAACAGCCATGTCTTATACACATGTTCCCGTTTGAAAAGAATCCCCCAGTAGTACATGTTTCTAATCAAAGAGGTTAATTTACCTGGTAAGTTGTTCTCTAGAACTTTCCATTCCTTTTGTACCCTCTTCAGCCCTTTCGTTCCACCACCGGTGCCCTGAATTCACAGTTTCACACAAGGGAAACATCAGACAAACCATTGTACTCTGGTTTCAAATTATACATGGAAGTATTTCTATTGTTGCCTACAAGGGAAACATTAGGTAAACCATTATGCTCCCCAGCATAGCGATATTCTAGGGAAATACATTAGGTAAACCATTGTACTTGGGTTCAAATGTTGCATAAATATTTTTCCTGATGTACATTGGTTTCGTAACATTATAAAGCTCTGTCAAATAATACATGGAAATTATTTATGCTTTGAACCTTAAAATCAATAAAACGTAGCTACTAGTAACTAGCTTATACGAAATGATGCATCTGCACACATGCATATATGTTGATTAATATATCGATCAATCAAATTGATTACGCACCTGCTCCATGTTGTCAAGGTAATGATGATCTGAAGGGCTCTGTATGACGTCGAATTTCATGAAGCGAAATGAGTCTCCATCGCCGTAATCTGCAGCCGCATCCACCTTCTTGACTGAGCCCTCTTCATCGGAACCGCCTTCAACACCAGCGTCTTCCTCGTCACTTCCATCGGCAGAATTGGTGTCTCCTTCTATATTATCGCTCTGTAACCAAAACAAAATTACTGACAATGTATATTGACATGAGTCTCCTCATGACAGGATTAATTAGATCTGATGCTGGATGAGTACCATGGCCGCGGCATTCGCATCATTGGCTTCAGGGTCTTGGGGCGGGTCCTCCTTTTGTGCCATGTTCCCGTTAAGTATCTCCTGCTCCAGCTCGCTGATATCCCGCAGTTTAAGGAAATCTATCTCATGATGCAACACCTGAAAGTTAGCATACACCCAAGCGTAATTAGCAGGTGTGTAATCCTCAAAGAACTATATATGGTGGTTACTTGGTAGTTGATATGATTGGAGATGCAACAAACCGCAAAATAAAAGGGTTTTAGTGACACCTTAAGCATTGTATTATAGAATCATTTAAGAGTCCCCTTGTATCTTGTTAATTATAAGATTTTTTTAAAAACTATTATATTTTCAATTTTGTGGAAAGTTTTATTTTGTTCTTATTCGTATTAATTCCAGACTCAAAAAAATATATAAAAAATTACATATGTTCCACTAATTAGTTCAGTATCAGACTTTAAGTTCTAGTTTAAACATATTTTCTTGAGAAGAATACCATCATCTATGACACTAAAAAAGTATACTATGAGAACATAGTTCACGCCAGATAAAAGGAATATTGATTTGATGGTATTTCCTTTTAGACACTTTTATATAAAAGCATGGGCAAAGTTACAATAGTTTATCTATGATCAACTCCAAAAGTTCACTTACTTTGTGCAGAGGAATAATTATGAAAGAATAATTCTTGTTATCTTCTTTCTATAAAAGATAGAGTTAACCTAACAGGAGGTCAACAGACGGAGTCTCTCGTAAATGCTCATATATAGCTAGCGGTGTGAAATGTGTGCATATGTTTAGAAGGGTGTGTGCTTGTGCGAGAGTATTGTGACAGTCCAAGTAAAATAGTTGGGTTTTTTTTTTATAAAAAGAATCAACATCTCAATTTCGGTCAGAAAGAAATGTAAAGGAAACCTGATCGATATACCTTAGATGTGCTGCCGTCGCCCCACTTGACTTGGACGTGTCCATCACAGAGATCCGTAACATGTCCGACCCATGACAGATCAGCGGCGGCACCCTCCTTGCTATATCCCTGCGTGCTTTCACCATCACCGCCATTGGATTCCGTCGATGGCAGGCGAACGACAATGTATCCATAGAACATATCGTTATTGTAGTCGTACTTGTCCAGATGGTACGCGCTCACGGTTTCGTCCTCGCCCTCCACCTCCCAGCTCGGCTCCTCCTCGCCCGGCTCGGCCGGCTTGAACCATGACACGCACACGGTCCGGTCTTTGCAGTTGAAGCTTCTCACAACGCCGAATCTTTCGGTGTCCAGCTGTTCCTCACTTGTTGCGGTGTCGGCGTCTTCGTCATCGGCGGCAATGGCATCGTCGTCGTCGTCGTCGACACCGTCGAATCTTACGTCGACGACGCGCTCTCCTGGGAAGAAGTCCTGCTCCGGGTCCATCCCTGCGAAGGGGTGCAGCGACGCCGAGGGCACGCCGCGCTGCCGGGTGCCGTCCTGCCACAGCACGTCGACGGTGGTGCGCGCATCCGCTACGACCATCGACGTCGACGTGGCACACGGCGCCGCCGCCGCCGAACGCGACGTCGACGTCGACGTGCACCTCGACGACGCGGCCCAGCCACGGCCCGGACACCACCAGGTCGCCCAGGCACAGCCCCGTCACGCGCCGCAGCTCGCACGGCGACACGCCTCTCGCTATCAACACCGCCGCCGCGTCGACGTCGCCGTCGTTTTGCGGCATCCGGATGAGGTCGAGCTCCGTGGAGACGGCCATGACGACGCCGACCTGGCCGCCGCGGCCGGAGTCCGACACGGGGGTGACGGTCTGGGTCCGGTACATGGAGCAGCCGCGGTCGACGACGGTGAGGTCGCGGAGGTCCGCGGGGATCACCACGCTCCCGTCGGCGAGCATCACGCGCACGTGCGGTTTGCTGCCGTCGGGAGCTCATCGAGATCAACGTCTCCCTCCTCGGCGGCTTCAACCTCGAGGACTACTTCAGTGAGTAAAAGTCACTCATGCATTCATATCCCCTACCAGCATTTTGCTTGCTAAGTTGAACATAAAGATAATCTTAATCCCATAAATCGAGTAAATCAGTGAGTATAGAGAGCATAAAAGGAAAATCAGTGAGTTGCATAACATACATTCCCACCCACTACGAGCATCTTGACTATATAGCTCAAACTTCAGATGTCGTAACTTCCTTTCTGATGAAAAACCTTATAAACAACGTAATCTACCAGTCCTCGCGTCATCTTTTGATTCACAAAATTAAGCTACAGGGCATGTTGACTATTGCAAGGATTTGAGCACTACTGAAAGCTTGTGCTTCAGCAAAACACAAAACAAGTTGCCCAAAGACTGACATATTTCTTGGTCGCTCGTGGTCCCACCCTCCTTTATGGGAACCAGTTTTGGGGAGCACAAAAAGGTGGAATCTTCCCAGACATTCATTCCAAGAAAGGGGCCGATGACAATAACAGGACCAAGAATAAGGCGCGAATCCGTATATAGAGCAAGAGTTAGCCTAAAATGGCAAAAAAAAATTTATTATTTTCATCAGCTCCAAGATTCAAATACAAAACCAAACCAAATTATTTTGAGGCCGTCTCGGCACAGCAAGGCACAGCGTGTTGCCGCCGGCTCGCTAGGGACATCAGCGGCCGCGAATCTGCAACACCAAAGCGCAAGGACACCCACATTTCTTATCTATTTTAGGAAAACAAAGGGAGGAGCGAATCCAAGCTAAAGTTAGGGTATTCCAGGGTTTTCTTGGAGGGGAAATTTGGGGAAGAAGGGCCGAAGAAGAAGGGCATTCTCACCTGGAGCGGCGGGGATGGGGATTGCGTGGCTGCACCTCTAGCTTGCTTGATTTCTTGGTCACGATCGGGTTCGCCGCCGCTCAGGAGGAGAAGCCGAGGAGCAAGAAGGGAGCCGAGGAAATGAACGGAAGCAGAGGCGTCGGCAGTCCAAAAGGGTGCAAAAGTCCTCGAATTTTTTTATTATTTAAACCTTTTTTAGTTAGTATTTACTGAGGTTTTTCGGTTCAAAAAAGGCAAAACTGAGGGTGTACGTTTTCATGTGGCGCTAGCAAACCTCCCTCTGGCAGGGCGGCGCGGCGCACGCAACACAGGTTTTTGCAATCTTTCTCCAAATATTTTTTTTGCATACTCTTTCAACACAAACTAAGGCTTCTGTGCAGGAGTTTTTCATCTTTTGAAACCGTTTTTGCCGAAATCCTATCAAAGGGATACTGAAAAGTGCAGATGTACTCATGCCGCAAAGTACCTAAAAGCCAGCAGCCTTTTCTTTTTTTTTTTGAGATGAGCAGCCTTTTGTTACTAGCAGGCATAAGCTAAAGGGAAATGTAGGTTCTGTCCTCTCTTTAAGTAAAGTATCCGTAATATCACCCACACTGTCATTTTACCAAAATTGTTCCAAACGGCTTCAACTCAGCTAAAAATGCTATTTTTACATATAAGTTAAACCCAATAACACAAGCTAAGAACCTTGCCATACGGTTTTTTAATTAATTTATTTATAATTTATTAATACAAGCTTGTTTACCTAAGTATAGCTTAATTGCCTTATTTCTATAATCTCATATATTTAGATACAAATTTTGGACACGAGAACGTCTTGTATTTAGAGGAACTCCAAGAGCTAAGCTAAAATATATTCTAAATCCTTTGATTTAGCTAGTCTCTAAAATAAAACACATCTAAAAAAATAGAGTAATTCAACAGACTCTCTAAATTACTAAGGGCCTGCGAGAAGAGAAATAGAGAGTCAATGTATCTAGCTAAATAAAGCTAGCTAGAAAAGTGAAATGAAGAGTTAGCTATTTTGAAGATGAATTTAGAGAGACTGTTAGAGAGCTATTTACAATAATACTAACTATATTTAGAGAAAAACATATTTTAGCTAGCCTGTTGGAATTGCTAAAGGAGTGACTCTATAAAGAGAGAGAGAGAGTGAGTGAGTGAGCTACTCCCTCCGTTCCAAAATAGATGTCACTGTTGACTTTTAGACATCACGTTTGACTGCTCGTCTTATTCAAATTTTTTACACAAATGTTATTTATTTTTTTACAACTTATTTTATTATTAAATGTATTTTAATCATGACATATTTGAATAAATTTTTTGAATAAGACATGCGGTCAAACGTGATGTCTAAAAGTCAACAGTGACATCTAATTTGAAACGGAGGGAGTATTATTTTGCATTGAAGGTTGTGATCGGTAATGCTGGCTACAACAGAATGTGGTTGCTACCGTTAACCAGCCAACATAGAGACGCTTATCGCGGATACAAGTATGGCATCTTATTAGGGCAGGTACAATACTACACGTAGGCAGTTTTATAGGCTTTTTCATGCAACATCACGTAGAATTTTTGATAAAATAGATGAGAGAAGGGGAGGAAAAAAGAAAGAGGCGGTTGTTTCGCGAGGCAACCATCTCAAAAGCTAAAATTTAGAAGTATGAGACGACTTACACACTATTGTACGACTTGTAGTTGCCATGCAACTCAAAAACATTTTTTTTCTCATCCATAAATTAAGGGAAGATACTATTTCTACTAGACAATTAAAACAATCACCTATTGTATCTGTTGTCTGATAAGCAGAAGATTACGTAGCATATATGAGACGGTTTTATAGACAGCTGTATTGTACCTGCCATTACGCCCGAAGTCTATCGCATCTCACGACTGTTGCTTTTCCCTTTAGCTCCTGTCATGGACATCAGAGCCGGGGGGTGGGGGTGTAATTCGTATAAACCAACTCAAAAACCGTTGCACATCAAGCATGAAATATTTTTTTCGTTGACTCCTGTCAGGACATCGGAGCTGGAATGAATATACGTGCCTTGTGCATGTTTAAGTTGTCAAACATAAAACATGTTTTTTTTAGAGTTTAAGAGCATTTTATTACTCCAGTCTCACCAAAAGACGGTGGACTATTCGTTTGAGTTACAGCACAAATGCCAACAGCATCACCAAAACACAGGCGTGACACCCTACATGTCCTAAATTAAAATAATAAGTTGCAAACAATCAAAGCCAAATGTAAACGAGATGTATTAGCAGCACTCGGTAGTGTTCCTAAATCCAAATCTTTTGAATTATTATGCCACCGATGAGATGAACTAATTTTGAATGGCTTTGAGGAACTGATCGAACTCCTCGCACCCCTCTGCTCCTATGTTGGTGAAGGCCTCAACAAGCCGCGGCACGACACCGGCGAGCCCGAGCTTGAGCCCCTCGGAGCACGGCCGCTCATCGGCGTCAAGCGTGCAGCTGCCATCTTGCCGCAGGTAGGCCGCGCACCTCCGCAGCACGAACTGGCCGCGGCGGCGGAAGTGTGCTCTGACGAGCTCGTCGAACCTCGCCGGCGGCCGGCGCAGCAGGTGGAGCATGGTCCGTAGCGAGAGCAGGTAGGCGTTCTCGGCGTAAGGGAGCACGTTGCGCTCTCCCATTCCCTTGTTTCCTTGCTCGTTGTAGTATGGCTGGGCGGTGAGCACGAGGGCCTGGATGGAGACCACCACCTGGAGGACGGTGGACTTGGCCGGCGACCAGAGCTCGGCGGCGTCCTCGCCGCCGAACGTGCCGAGGAGGCTCAGGCACACCGTGCCGGAGGGGTACAGGTTCGGGTTCACGCGGAGGCCGAAGGAGCGGTAGTGCACCAGCGGCGGCTCCGCCGGGTACGTCGACGGCGGGAGCTGGAGGTCGAAGAAGAAGAGGCCGTCCTCGTATGGCGTCCACCATCGCCGCACCGAGCAGGTCCATGCGGTCCTCGAATGCCCGAACGTAGATGGTGTCTGCATTTTTTGTTTTGTGCACATAAATATATCGAAGTCATCCGATCCATTCACGGATCATGATATAACAGCCATGGCCTATACCCCGCTTGAAAAGAATCCCCCAGTATATGTTTTCTGATCAAAGTTTAATTACCTGGTAAGCTGTTCTCTAGAATTTTCCATTCCTTTTGCACTCTCTTCATCCATTTCGTTCCACCACCGGTACCCTGAATTCACAGAAGGGAAACATCACACAAACCATTGTACCCTGGTTTCAAAGTAGCAGTATCCGACATATACATGGAAGTGTTTCAATTCTATTGTTGCTTACATTGGAAACATTAGGTAAACCAGGACAAACCATTGTACTCTGGTTTCAAAATATACATGGAAGTATTTCTATTGTTGCCTACAAGGGAAACATTAGGTAAACCATTATGCTCCCCAGCATAGCGATATTCTAGGGAAATACATTAGGTAAACCATTGTACTTGGGTTCAAATGTTGCATAAATATTTTTTGTGATGTACATTGGTTTCGTAACATTATAAAGCTCTGTCAAATAATACATGGAAATTATTTATGCAACATTTGAACCTTAAAATATAAAACGTAGCTACTAGTAACTAGCTTATACGAAATGATGCATCTGCACACATGCATATATGTTGATTAATATATCGATCAATCAAATTGATTACGCACCTGCTCCATGTTGTCAAGGTAATGATGATCTAAGGGCTCTGTATGACGTCGAATTTCATGAAGCGAAATGAGTCTCCATCGCCGTAATCTGCAGCCGCATCCACCTTCTTGACTGAGCCCTCTTCATCGGAACCGTCTTCAACACCAGCGTCTTCCTCGTCACTTGCATCGGCAAAATTGGCGTCTCCTTCTATATTATCGCTCTGTAACCAAAACAAAATTACTCACAATCACTACAAGACCAACCACCATTTAGCAACCCATGCCCTAGCAACGTTTCACCCATGCGTTGCGCCCCTTCCGCAAAATCCACGCCTCCCCCGTCCCCACCTCCTCTCTCGTTTACAACTTCTCGATTCCACCCCCGCGCCTTGGGCCAAAGTCTTCCCGCACGGCTGCACAGATGCGAATCCCTGCTCGCGGCGGCGGCTGAGGCGGCGGCGGCAGGCTGTCCGTCCTCTCCCTCCTATCTCCACCGCCATGTCCCAACCCCCTTGTGGCGATCGTTCTAGCAGCATTATCAAATCGTTTTGTTCTCTACTTAGTCGGCTGTCCTCTCAATTATACGTGCGCCGCCATAGCCTAATCCGCTGTCAATTCATTCAGGTATCTCCTTCAGATCCAGCAGATTTCGAGGGTGGGGCAGGAGGCGACCAGATCTGATGGAGGTTGTTGCGCATCACAGCCATCCCCGTCAACTCAATGGAGCCCCACCTGATCTGCGACGCTCTTCCCCTGCCTCCGTCCTGCACCTCAACTCCGAGCACCAGTCTCCGGAGGTAATTTCCCATCTCATTCCATTCTGTGAACATGCAGCCCTATGATTTTTATGTTCGATACCTCAATTTCAGTTATATATTGTATTTGTTTTTTGTTCCTCCATCCCGATTTGTTAAATCCTGTGTCGTCTTACAGTAAGGCGTCAGTTAAATGTATCATGTTCCTGAGATTTTCACGCCTCCAACTTGTTCGATAGAATGCCAATAATATTGTTTTCCAGCAGTGTGTCAAATAACTGAATAATCTAGGGTGCAGATATATTGCTATTCAATGCCTGAACTAAATCTTATTTTAATTTTCTGATTTCTTTAAGATCAGTTGTTAATCAGGCCTCACTAGTTATATCCTACCTTGCTTAGTAAATGGATAATGCAGTATTGTTCTCCCTTGCTAATTGCTTTTAGTCCTAATTCTTTTTCTTCATCTGGTTTGACTCAGGGAATTTCTCTTTTCACTACATGTTTATATATACAGATAAAAGAATGTCAATACAAAGGACATGCTAAATGCAAGCTGGATAACGATGGTGTCACTAATCGTTCTCTTGGACATGAAGATACCAAATATCTTGAGATGATCTATTCTGGTGCTGTCTATTAGTTGCTCTCTTCATATTGGAATCATATGGAAACTGGTAAGTGCTCAGCTGATATCATATTGACAATGATCTGTTCATCCACTACTATTTGATGAGATGCGTGCTATTTCACATTTGGAGCTTACCACAGTTATATCATAATTCTCCTTGCCTACATGGTATTAAGTATAGTAGATTCATCAAGGTGGCCTTGCAGAAGGTTATGTGCATACTGCTGTGTTACTGCAGAGAATCAACTAAACCATTCTAGTCTTCAATCTTTCCCTTTTGTTATTTATTCTTTTCCCTGTTTCAATAATCGCTTGTTTCTACTTAACACGAGTGCTCTTGCATTTTCTGAACAAGTGGAAACAAGGGCACATCGATATCTGTTTCTATGCGATATATGCAGATTTACTAAAGTCATTGGGTAGCAGAACTAGAATTAAGCAACTAAACAGAGTTCTGCCTTCTTAGTAAGGTATGGGTACACCTTGCAAAAATATATGCTGTGTAGTCTGCATTCAGTCATTCTTTAATTGGAATTCATAATTAAACAGTAGCTGATATGTTATCTAAATTTATTTGGTTTTCAGCTGATGCAGTATTTCATATATTTTAACAGTGAGATGTATAAGAATTGGAGAGTTATTTTCTGCATGATGCCTGACCATATTAAGAAAATTCATGATGGAGAATGGATGCATAAGGCCACAACTTTGGGCTTAACTAGTGCAGATAACGGACAGGAAGGGAAAAGGAAGTCATGAATGCATTCCAAGACAATTTAGACATATTAGGTTTATGTATTTTTGGAATAACAGTATGAATCTGGTTCCTTGTGGCAAAGTTTATGGTTTGTCATTGTAACAGAAGTATTTGTATGGAAATCAACATATTTTTTGCAAAGTTTATGGTCTGTTGATCACTGTAACAGAAGTATCTGTATGGAAATCAATATATTGACGAGTGAAATTACTATATATATCTTCTGGACTGAAAGTTTATATTGTTATAAGGTCTATGTTTGTTATAAATAATGTTTATACACTAATGCCATATGGTACAAAACAGTTCTGGACTGGTCGATAATACCAACACATACAAGCGTTGTTGTTGCTCAGATTGTCCGTTGCAAGTCTGCAACGCTTATTCATGCACCGTACCAACGCTTCTTCATACGTTGCAAAAAAACCTTGCAACGCCATCTCTAGCAACGGATGGAAAATGCGTTGGTAAAAACCCTTGCAACACATAAATGGACTTCTAACAACACATATATGCGTTGCTAAAGGGGTGTTTCTCTTATAGTGAATGTATATTTACATGAGTCTCCTCATGACAGGATTAGATCTGATGCTGGACGAGTACCATGGCCGCGGCATTCGCATCATTGGCTTCAGGATCGTGAGGCGTGTCCTCCTTTTGTGCCATGTTCCCGTTAAGTATCTCCTGCTCCAGCTCGCTGATATCCCGCAGTTTAACGAAATCTATCTCATGATGCAACACCTGAAAGTTAGCATACAGCCAAGTGTAATTAGTGGGTGCGTAATCCTAAAGAATTATGGTGGTTAGTTGGCAGTTGAAATGATTGGAGATGCAACACACCGCAAAATAGAAGGGTGTTAGTAACACTTTATGTGTGTTATGTTATAGAATCATATAATAGTCCCCCCTTTGTTAAAAAAAAATATAATAGCTAGTCCCCTTGTATCTTGTCGACTCTCAAATCACCAATATGTATATCGTTAATTACAAGGTTTTTCTTGAAAAAGGAAAAACTCCATCCATGCCATCACTTTAGCTACGGTTTTCATCTATACCATCACTATGTGTCAATGACATATGGGACCAGACCCCACATGTCATTGGCTAGAGTGATGGTATAGAGGAAAACTCAATCCAAAGTGATGGTATAAATGCAAAACGCCCGAAAAGCCTTTTGAAAATTATTATATTTAATTTTCAATTTTGTGGAAACTTTTATCTTGCGCTTGTTCTTATTAATTTCAGACTAAACAAAGCCAAAATTTACATGTGTTCCACGCCATTGGTTCAGTACCAGATTTAAGTCTAGTTTAAAACTACCAAAATGAAGAATTCAAAGAGAAAAAAATGAACCCTTTTCTGTTGAAACTTTCCAATTAAATTCATCCATTCCAAAATGTTTATTAATAAATTAGAGTTATTTTAATCTATTTTCTAGAGAAGAATGCCATCATCTATGACACTCAAAAAGTAGTATACCATGAAAACATAGTTCACACGCTAGATCTAAGGAAAATTGATCTGAATCATTACAATATTTTGACTATGATCGATTCAAAAAATTCACTTACATTGTGCAGAGGAAGAATTATATAAAAGAATACATCTTATTATCTACTTAGAATAAAAGATAGAGTTTACCTAACTTAATAAGACCAATTAAAATAGGAAGATCAACAGGCGGAGTCTCTCGTAAATGTTTAGAAGTGTGTGTGCTTGTGTGCATGTAGAGGATACTGTGACAGTCCAAGCAAAATAGTATACCTTAGATGTGGTGCCGTCACCCCACTTGACTTGGACGTGTCCATCACAAATGTCAATAACATGTCCGACCCATGATAGATCAGCGGCGGCACCCTCCTTGTTGTATCCTGTCATCACCTGCGTGCTTTCGCCGTCCCCGCCATTGGATTCCGGCGATGGCAGGCGAACGACAATGTATCCGTAGAACATATCGTTATGGTAGTCGTACTTGTCCAGATGGTACGCGCTCACGGTTTCGTCCTCGCCCTCCACCTCCCAGCTCGGCTCCTCCTCGCCCGGCTCGGCCGGCTTGAACCATGACACGCACACGGTCCGGTCCTTGCAATTGAAGCTTCTCACAACGCCGACCCTTTCGGTGTCCAGCTGTTCCTCACTTGTTGCGGTGTCGGCGTCTTCGTCATCGGCGGCAGTGGCATCGTCGTCGTCGTCGTCGACACCGTCGAATCTTACGTCAACGACGCGCTCTCCTGGGAAGAAGTCCTGCTCTGGGTCCATCCCTGCGAAGGGGTGCAGCGACGCCGAGGGCACGCCGCGCTGCCGGGTGCCGTCCTGCCACAGCACGTCGACGGTGGTGCGCGCATCCGCCACGACCATCGACGTCGACGTGGCACACGGCGCCGCCGCCGCCGAACGCAACGTCGACGTCGACGTGCACCGCGACGACGCGGCCCAGCCACGGCCCGGACACCACCAGGTCGCCCAGGCACAGCCCCGTCACGCGCCGCAGCTCGCACGGCGACACGCCTCTCGCCACCACCACCGCCGCCGCGTCGACCTCGCCGTCGATATCCTGCATCCGGATGAGGTCGAGCTCCGTGGAGACGGCCATGACGACGCCGACCTGGCCGCCGCGGCCGGAGTCCGACACGGGGGTGACGGTCTGGGTCCGGTACATGGAGCAGCCGCGGTCGACGACGGTGAGGTCGCGAAGGTCCGCGGGGATCACCACGCTCCCGTCGGCGAGCATCACGCGCACGTGCGGTTTGCTGCCGTCGGGCGTCACCATCACCAGCCCGCGGATGTCACCGCCGCCGGTCGATTTGAACTTCACGAGGTCCTCGTCGTGAAAATATCTCGGAAACGGCGCCGGAACGGCCTCGACATCGTCCATTGCTGCTTCTTACGATCCGTATAATGGAGTTCAATTAATTTTGCCTTCCTCTTGCTAAGATCCATATACTATTTGATTTCTTTGCTGTGCCAATATATATGCACCGCCCTGTTCCTATACTTTGTGTCCAGAATCAGCACGAGTGGAGAGGTACTGTTGTGATGGACTTGGTGACCCAACTGGACACGAAAGAATCCATCCATCTATTTCGTCAGTATGTAGACTATAGTTAGTTGCCTATAGTTTAAATTTCCCGGTTTACTAATTGTTTATCGAGACAATTTTTCTTCTATTCAAAGTAAACCGGTCAGTTTTTTCTGGTTTACCGATCGATTCCTCGGTTTTCAAAGTTTCAATTTTTTTTTCAAATTTCAAATCTGAAAACCTCCCTACAGCTACTACCGGACCGGTTTTTCCTGTTTTCGCAATTACTAGTTCAATTTTCGTCGGTTTTTTAAACCCTGCCCAGTACATTATATATCGCCATGATCTTGTAGTTTATCCATGTATTTGTACAATTCAAACACAATAGTTGTATTCCACATTCTAATCGAGCTTTTCACCGGTCCACCAGATTATTTCTTTTTGCAGTCTTATCAAGAAGATTATAAAACTCGTACTAACAAGAGTACTTCCTAATTTACTGTCGGTACTGAAGTACGATGCAACATTGTTAGGCATATAAAACTACTATTACATTGTGTGCTTTCTCTGACATTGACTGGGCCGGATGCCCATATCACAGAAGATCGATGGGGGGATTTACAGTGTTTCTTGGCACAAACAACCAAGGGTTTCAATGGTTTCAAGGTGGAGCACAGCGGCCGAGAGTGCAAGGCCATTGCTAATGTTACAGCTGAAACCATTTGGATTCAGTCACTTCTGAAAGAACTGAAAGTGTTTCAGCAGAGAGCACCTATTCTTTGGTGGGACAATTTGGGAGCTACTATATGACAGAAAATTTATGTTTCATGCTAGAACAAAGCACACTGAAACAGAGATGGCGTATCTTTTTCGGTGTAAAGAAACATGCGTGAAGTACGTATATATAACAATCACTGGCTGGAAATTAATAGAAAGAATAAGTTTATGATCCGAACAAACGTAATCCTACTCTTACTACAGCACTATAGCTAGCTAAACAAGCAAGCTGGGCAACAGAGAGCGAGTTTTCTTGAGACTCTGTTGGATCAAGTCCCATATGCTGGAACTGAGTGAGAATCGATGGCTCTGCTCGTCGTGCGCTGCAGCGCGTTTGTCCGCCAAGATCGTTTGAACGGCCTCGAAGTTCCTTCGGTGAGCGTGAAACTCGGCGGAGACCTCATCCTTCATCAGCCACAGCTGGTCGAACCGCGCATTTAGCGCCTCTCGATCCGAGTCGGAGGCGTTGTCGTCCTCGAGCCACGCGATCCAGTCGTCGCAAAGCTCGTCAACGAGCGCAACGTAACTGAAGGCCCGGACGCTGAACTCGTCAATGTCGTTGACGACCTGGATAACCTGACTCATTGAGAACGGCGACTCCGTCTTCTGGGCGGGTAACTGACTGAAGGCCTTTCACTATAAGAAAAATAGGCTGTAGAGGCGGCTCAAAACGGCTTGTAAGGGCGGACTCGCCCACCCGCCGCTGAGCTTCCCTAGCTACAAATCCTGTTTTGTAGCTGCGGGCACCCAGACCCGCCGCCACAGAGATACTTGTAGCGGCGGTTGACCTTGTGGCCCGTCGCTACACTTGATTCCCACAAAAAAAAAAATCTGGACAAGCTCTCCAGCTCAGATTTCAGTCAAGCAACCATTTTAGAACCTTAGCAAAATCATGATACAGCATTTCAGACATCATTTCAGAACCTTAGCAAATTTATGATACAGCATTTCAAAACCTTAGCACATTCATGATACACATATCGGACAACATTTCAGAACCTAAGAAGCTGAGATGCACTTGGACACGATATCGGCTTCACTTGTTACTTTGGAGCTCTGCAGGGTGCTTGTCCATGACTGAGCGAAGCCCGAGGTTCCTCGCCTGTTAACTGCTTTGTCCTGAAGAGATCACCAACAAATCAGGGAGGCCACGCAGAGCAATGAACTCTGATTCTTACTGGAAACCAACTAGCGGCTCGAAGAACCAAAGATAAAAAGGGGAAAAAGAACTAACCCGGGATAGAACTAACATTTTTTCCACAATACAACAGGACGAGGGATGAAGAGTTGTACCTCAGATTTCTTCACGAGCTTGGTACGCGCTGCAGCAGTGGGTTGCAGGTCGTAGTGGTGAGCCTGCACGCGGCAGTGGATCCAAGCAGTTCCTCTACTTCACCGTCAACATCTGAACAACCGAGGAGCAGCCGCCCGGATCTCCGGTCGAGGACAGGAATGCCGGACTCCACGCCGTGTCGAGATCCGCCAGTCGCTGACACCGGGCTCTGCCATCATGGGGCAGGATTCGCATCTGGAGCCTGGTCGCGCCGTCGAGGGCGGCCGGATCCGCACCCGGCGCAATGCCCGATGCCGTGCGGAGAGGGGAGGCGGAGAGGGAGCCTGCAGGACCTCGGTGAACAAGCCGGCCGGACGAGGAGGGCGCCGCGCGCTGGATCAGGCCGCCCGCTGCCGCGCCGTGCATGGCACCATCGTGGTGGAGAGGCTGCGCCGCCGCTGACGAGGGGTCGCGCGCTGCCGTCCAAGCCGCGCTGCTGGGAGAGGAAGAGCAAGCCGCGCCACCGCCGGGATCCGCGTCCCGGCCGTCGAGATCCGCCAATCACTGAGGATAGAGGAGAGGAGCTTGTGTTGCGTGCGGCGGCTGAGGGATTGAGGGAGGTGACTGAGCGGATAAGTTAGGGTTTGGTTATCTTATATGTAGCGTCAACTCGTGGGCTGAGTGAGCGGTGGGCTGTAGCGGCGGTTGGAGGTGTAGTCCGCCGCAACCAGGAGCTTGTAGCGGCGGTTTGCTTCATGGACCGTCGCTACAAATGTGCGGTAGCGGCGGCCCGTTTTCTCGTTGCCTCTGATGGGTCTGTAGGGGTGGTTTTTTTTGGGCTCGTCGCTAAGAGATTTGAGTTGCCGTCGCTACAGGCTCTTTTTGTGATAGTGTTTCTTCTTTTTTCTTTTTTTTTTTCTGACGGGAAACTCTGTTACCTTGTTACTCCACACGCGTATCCAGGACCAGGGATGAAAGCAAAAACGGAATTTATCGGCTAACCGAAGTTCGTTTCCGACTTTTCCCGACCGTACTAGCTGAAAATGATATACCGAGAAAATGGAAACAAAAATGGAAGTATTTGGTGGAAACAAAAATGAAAACGATTTTAGACTTTACCGATCGTTTCCGACAATTTCCGTTTTAAGCCGGAAATTACCGTTGATATTTTACCGAGTCTAGTCAATCAAAATATATATATTATATTTAAAATTAATTTAGGCAATAAATTAAGATTGGTCTAAGCCTAATCTTAGCATTCTCTTCTCGCATGCCAAAAAAGATCGGTTGCACCGGGAAAGCCGAATGTTAATCAGGAAAAGAAATCAAGCTCCTTCCTATCATGTGAAAACAGAACAGAGTCATCACTCATCGGCAGCCGCCAGTCCTTCCTATGATACATTTATAGCTAGTTAAAAAACCAACAATATATATTCACATTTGATATTTTTGATGCATGATGTGGTATGGCTAATACACGACTGTGATTTGTGTTACCGACATTTATTATCGATTCCCGATCGATACTGCATATTTCTGTCGTGGTAATTTCATTTTCGATATTCCCGTAATACCGACGCCGTATTTGTTTTCGCAAGTACCGCTATCGATTTCGCTACCGAGAAAAAATATGAAACTAAAAATGATTTAGCCATTTTCCGACCGCTTTCATCCCTATCCAGGACTGTCACCGTACGTATATATAGGCTGAGAACGCGCACATCCTTCCACTCCGACACGGACTCGACCAGTCCAATAAATACTACTCGGTCTCGGAATCAGCCCGGACTCGTATCGGAAAATTGATCCGTCCGTTATTCGTATCGATAGGAATTCAACGTGACACAACTCTAGTTCTTTTTATCACAGCACATATGAATATTGCCTGTGTTTGTCTGTATTAACAGAACCACAAAAAGGTACTGAAGAATCGTATCATTTTTGTTGACGTCCAGACAGCTTACTCAAGAGACGAAGATGATTCACTTTACATTGTCAGCAAATATGCTTTATGACTTCTACAATTATATAAGGCGAATCGGGAAAACATAAGAATGTAGTGTATATATAAGATCTTTGTGTTGCAGTGCTGAATGCATTATTTCCACATACCTCTCACTGATGCATTTCCATCAAATCTCAATATTCGTTGGCCTTCTATCCATAAACAACCTAAACTTATTATCAAACTGTAATCTGTCTGTCAATAATTAGAGTGGTCAGACTTTTATCAACGTCTAGAAGCCTACCTGTAAATTCTATAGCAGGACTCATGATTGCCATCCTGAACCCACTGATGAGCTATATCATGGAGAAGTGTGGTAATATTCTTGGGGGAATTAGTGTTGGATACTTGTATGTAGTTGAACTTTTGGATGGTTGCTTTTCAACTGCTTCGGGGACACCTTTTGATGCATGAACAGGGTTTCCAAGGCAATCAAATAAACAATCTGACTCAATAGGTTTGCTGAAAGAACAATTTACATTTGAAGAGTTATATAACAGGTTGATCAAAAGCCCCAGGACACACAAGCTCTACCAATATACAGAAAATCAACATGATCAAGGTTCAGGAGTGGATTTATGTGGGCAATTTCTACCTGTGTGTACCCATTGGCTACCTGAAGTCATCCTCAATCATCAGTGTAGCCTTAGTAAAGAGGTTGTTGACATGATTCAGAACTCCTTCACAGTTTAGAGTTTGTACTCAAGGAAAAGAAGCAGACGATGCCTTTCAACAGCTTCGAGGTACCTCACCAGATCCTCGTGTGGACACCTCGAAACAACAGCATCGACATTAATTAATCGAACAAAATGAACCTTGTGCTCAAGCAGCACTGACATACAATTCAACAAACTGCTGCAGCAAAAGAATATCAAATTCAAAACTGCTATAGAAAAAGAAACTCAAATTCAATTTAAATATAACAGTGCATGACCGTTCACAAATAGCAGCAGTGCTAGGAAAAAAGAGCCACATTTTTTTCCGGATAAATCCTAGTGACATAACAGTGCAAAAGACATCTGCAGGAGAAAATGATGGAGGAGTGAACTGACCAAAGTGAATAAGCTAATCGAGAACCATTGATGATATTCCTGCCGTTAGAAAAACCAAGCAAACGTTGCGAACCCATAAAAAGGGGAAAAAAAAAACATTCAGGATCAACTTGGTATTAGGTACCTACCCGGGTCAATTGTGTAGCGTGACAATGAAAGATTATTAGACTGTATGAATACGTACAGGCCGGCGCACCATCTGGGCACGCGTGAATCGATGGATTATAATCGTCACACATTACACATGCGACGTTCACCGCCGCCGAGTACCCGCGGAGAGCACGGCCTCCGATGCGTGGAGCGAGGTGGGGAAGAGCCGCCGCGCCGCCGTGGTCGGCGTGGACGTCGCTGACGATGAGCGGTTTCTGGGTGATTGGGACAGAGCTGGTGGTGATGGTGGGAGCGCGGAAGCCCGCGAACGCTCCCTGGCAAACCTTCCGGCAGAGGCGGAGCCGAACGCCCTCCTCGCCCCCGGTTGGTGTTGCTGGTGCTCCGGCGTGGTCGGCTCTGATGATACTCCTGCAGGTCGCCTCCACGATGGCCTGCGCATGCTTCTGTCCGGTGTCTGCATGCCAAACAGCAGCAGCGAACATTCAATATTATGACAGATAGTTTGCACAATGCAATGTCATGCAGTTTCTAAAAAGATCATTTGATTTAAAACCCCGTTCAAGATACGGTAATGCAGTAGCAATTTTGTATGCACAACTAAAACTGACTGATATATATTAGAACATACTAGTAGGAATTTATCCCTCATTTCAAGCAGAGAATATATCATAATGAAGGTGGCTGACTGACTGAATATGAGAACATAGGAATTTCAACGAAAGCAATTTGGTTTTTGTATTTGAAAGAACAAACCATGGTTGGATAATGAAACAGCCACCGTAAAGCAAGTTTAACCGAATGAGTTGATACTGTATCTTCCTGTTATCTAAAAGAAAAATGTTTAACCTCTAGTTTGGGGGAGAGCCCTTTCAGAAGTGCTAGCTTCCTCTCGAATGAGTTGCCAATTATCTGCATGTACAAGAACAGGAAACCACAATCAACAAGTCAGTGATGAACTGGACATCTGCGGTTTCAGATTTATGAATGTGTTTGCTTGGTTCTTACAGAGGATTGCTTCGAACTGTCCCAACTAAAGAACCTGGTGAAAAATGCAGGCTCATCCCCTTCTGTGACAACATACACCGTGGTTTCAATTGGCCGTCCATCACGAAAGATGCTGTCCCGAAGGAACATCTGCAAGCAATGTAGAAACAAATAGAGAATTAGTTGAATCCATAACAAATCAAGAAATCATAGCTAGGTATGAATCACTCGAAACCTCGCCAATATCGAGCGCTTGCTCCTTGGATGTAACATCTGAGTGTAGCCCAACCCAAACATAGATTTCTTCTTTGCAGTCCAGTATCAATGTCTCTTCAGTTGCCAGGTCATCCTGACAGAAGCTGAATACCTCCTTGACCTTGAAGACCAAACAAAGAAATTATTCGATGTTTTTTAGTCTTGAAGTTAATAGTCAGCTGTATTTCGCAGCAACTCAAAGGCAGCACTCACCTTGAGCAGACCTAAAAAGAGATCATATCTTATTAGAGATGCTTTTACACCAAGAGGCAATCACTCCAATTAAGCACAGTATACAGTATAAGCATACCATGTGCAACACTGCAGGAATACAGCTGTGGATCTGCAGGCCAACCCTTGATGCACTTTTCTTTGGAGTATTCTGACCTTCCTCCTAATGCTTTCCAAAAGCTATCAGGTTCAGATCCCTCTCTGACCAGCAGTGACTGTTTCAGTGGCTGAAAGAAACAATGCTAGAATACTTCACAAGAGGCATTACACAATTCTCAATAAACAATGCGATAAGAAGAGAAGGATTTGCTTGCAGTATTCTCCTTACACACAACTTGTTCATCATCCTGTCAAGTAGATTATGGTCGCTTGGCAAAGAGAGGCTTCCTAACCAGGCAAGGAAAGAACCACCGTCGTGCAAAATATAACAATATGAAGAGTTAAGTGAACTTGCGACCTGCATTTCAGTTGATTAATGCAAACACCAGAAAATATTTAGAAAAGTTTATGACCAAAGTAATGTATGTATTATTCGGGCTATGAAGATGTTTTCTTTATATTTTTCTATCTTTTAAATCCAGACTCACCAGATCGACTTGTATGGCTTGCGCACAATCATGTTCCAGTCCTTGAACACGGAATAAGGCAACTCCATCCTTCTCATGACATCCATTTCTTTCACTTTTCTGAAGAACAGAATTCTTGTATGCAGTACTCCTGCCCCCCTGGAAATGGAATGGAATAATAAAAATAAGAACTAACAATAAATAAGCACTAGTGTCAGTCAAACTTATGCATACTCTGTTTTATTCAATTGACGTACTTGGACTAATAGAAATTTATGTACTTTTATGGTGTACCTTAAATATGATCAATGAATTGAATAACGAGAAAAACAATTCTGGTTCTCTGCCCTCGAACACTTTTGCCTGCAATCACATTTTTAAAACGAAGTGACAACATGGTGAAGAACAGTGGGGTGATGCGTAGAATTTTTTTCAGTGGTGAAGGATTAAGTAGCCAACCACAACTGAATGCCCTTTGGTTGAATCAGCCATGCTAGACATCAATGATGCTGCAGCAACATTATCTTCCTACAGCAAAATAACTGTATGTGAGTTAAGCAACATGCAAGCAAAAAGCTGACGACTGTGCAACATATCTGTGTAAAAGAGCCAGGCTATAGCTCTGGAAAATAATTGCAGTGGACCGCATTTTATACAGCCCCTCTGAAAATGAATTGTTTCCTTGGGAGAATCACAAAACACGTACCTTTACACTATTCTTACCAGACCAAGCAAGGAACAGATGGTAGTCTTTTCTGTCTTCAACATAGCTGTACTGCAGGATATAGCAGTCTCCGGTGTACAGTTGCTCCTGCTCCTCGGTGCCAAGAAGGGTTACATAGCCACGATCCACCAGCCAAACCTGCAGTATTTTTTTTTTCAAGATTCCGCATAAGGTTGAACATGTCACCACCTACGCATGGAGGTTACCTTCAGACTGCCATCACAACTGATGAGCTTCTGAGGTTTATGCTCGGGAATTTCTGTGACATCGTATCCCTGATGCTTGAAAATTGCTGCACCATGAATCCATGATGCTGTGTTAGACCTTTTCATGATTTTTACCAAGCTCTAAATGAAGATATAGATACCGAATGACACTATGGCACTCACACCTGCTACTTTCTCTCGCCCAGCTTCATATAACTTTAGCTCAACATTTTTGGGCCAAAGTTGAAAATGAAGCTTAAAGTCAAGAGTTTCATTGCCTTCTGTCATTATAACTGTGCGAACGTTCAATGACCTGCCCTGGGATTGCACATAATCCTATAGAAAATAAAAGAAAACTTTGTCTTTGTTTCAAACAAATGGACGCAAGCGTGTTATAATAGCAGAAAGGGGGAAAAAAAGATCAGGTTTCATCTGCTTACTTCTAAGGCAGTAACCGATGATTTCCTCTCTGAGACTAGTGTTGCCATTCCCATCCATAAGAATATTTCAGTGCCGCAGTCCAGTATGTAACTTCTGTCCGAGTTCAGTATTTCTCTAGCTAACAAATGTGCCTCCATGGGGACAAGGTTTCTCTTGTTAATCCTGGAGGAAGCAAATCATATCAATCTACATGCATATCAAGGCTTGTTAAGCCTGGATTAAGCAGGGGCACTCACCAAAAGAGCTTGAATGACACAGCCATTGGCTCCTCCATGACAGCCTCTGGCATATCACGAGGAATAGGTGCATAACCCCCAAACAAATTCCAGAACTCACCAGCGTCAGAGTCACCAACAAGCTTCCCGTCCTCTAAAATCAATAACAAGTAGTAAAAAAAAGTAGCATATTTCTAGCCAATCTTATACAAGAAACAACTGTATGTAAAGTTACCTATTGTTGCAATCTCACATCTGCCAGCATGTCGATTTTCCTTCAGGTGCTTAACAACATCTAATGCTTTAGCCCTTGTTTGAATACTTGAATTACAGCCGCTGAAGAGGAATATCTTCGACTGTGTGTCCACTATAAAAACAGATTTGTGATCCAGAGAGGACCTTGAAAATGGCACCTATACAGAATCAAGTTAAAAAAAAAAGGTCACTTAAGCCAGCATTCAGAAGATACAGAGAAATCATTGAAATCCTCAATATACACTTCTTACTTGGGTGACACGAGCAATGTGCTCTCCTTCACATCTAAACATCGTGGTCCCATTGGATCCACCCGATCCTTTCAGGTGCGATGAGAAGCTACCCTTTACTGGGATAACACATGGCTTGAAGTATGACAAAAACTTGTCAGATTCTTCACCTTGTGTCTCCCTGTACTGGACCGTGTGGGAGCCCAGCGCTGCATCCAACTCAACAGCCTTGTCTGAGGCCACGAGACAGTCTTCCTAGGTGACCACAATGCAGTCAAGATACAAACAAAGACATAAGCAAAAAGTCACAGCCAATGAAAATTATTGAATTGAGGTCTTGATGGACCATTTTTTTTATGCAAGACGCACCTCATTGGCCTCTTCCCCAACCCAGTAATGCACATGGTGCCGTCGAACCCCGGTCTTCAGCTCAGCGGTCTGAGAAACAAATTGCAGAGCAATTGAAGTCAAAGCTAGCGGCGTCGTAAATCAGCACTGAGCTCTGAATTTTACACCTGAAGATCCTATTCCCTATTGCGGTGGAGATACTCACACTCAGTAAGAGGTAGGAGTTGCCGGTGTAGAACTTGCCATGCATAGGTTTCGAAACCGGGACAAGGATGCCGCCCACAATGCACCAAATGTCCAGTCCTCTGGAATCAGAGCAAAAATCTTTTTACTGCACAATTGTGAAATAAAAATATTCCTTTTACTAAAAACAGTGAATTTCAGCATATGACCGCCATTTGTCCCCTTCCATCCCAGATTTATTATTAGAAATGGAAGCAACCACAGTTATTTTACCAGAACAAGGAAATTATGCTGGGAGAAGTACATTAACCATTCCTACCCAAAAGTCCGCATCTAGAAGCAAAAGAGAATATTGTAATAAATAAAGACAGAATGTGTTAAGCATATTCAAATGCGGACCTAATCTGGATTCTTTGTCCTAGCAGTAAGGAACAATACAAGGAAACAGGGTAACAGTAATAAAAGAACAAAAATGGAAGGAAAAGAAAGGCGGAGAGAAAGAGAGTGAGAGACGGGGAGGGTGAGTGTGCGAGGATGGGACGTACGGCTTGTCCCCGATGCCGAGGAACGCTTCGTCGACGCCCTTCATGGCCGGCACGGCGGCGGCGCCGCTGCTCAGACGGCTGCCAGCTGAAGGGAGGGAGGAAATGGGAGCTCACTCGCCGCTGCTCTGCTCACGGAGCTTTTTTCTTTTTCTTCGCGAAAATGGTGAGCTCTCACTGAGCTTTTTTTTTTATGATCTTGCTCTCACTGAGCTTGGAGCACGAGAAAGGGAGAAAGGGAAAGGTTAGCAAGCAGTTGGTAAATGTTGGCTGGTAGAGCTGCACTTCACTGCAGTGCAGAGTGGAGACAGAGGTGGTGGGGAAAGGCAAAGTGGAGGGGGCAACATTACTCTGTTAGACTGGTAGAGCTGCACTTCACCAACCATCAATTCCTACGACAAAAGACATTTGCTTTGCATTAAGTTTGCTGCGGCGTGCAACATTACTCTGCCCTTTCACCCTTGTCAACGGCGAGCCAACCAAGGCAGGCCCGTACGGCATCTCTATCTCTATTCTTCTAAAACGCGTGCGTTTTCTTGCAAAACAACCACGCCACGTCGCACAAAATTTACCAACCGTCGGATCCCTCTGCTGACAAAGAAGCATCGTTGGATTTGCTCTGGAGACATTATGACTAGGCCCTTCTAGAAACAGCAAATAATTTCCGGTCTTTCCACCTCCTTCCAAAAACTTTCTTCTAGATCCTCATGAATAAACAAATTTCATTCTTGATCCTTCCACCATCCTTAGAAATTGCATGTAGCCCCTTCTCGAAATCTTACTTCTCCACCAAAGAAGAAAACAATTCAGTACCAGCGCCGCCACCTCCGTTCCGCCGCCGCCTCCTCTCTTGCACCCTTGCATCCATTCCTCCTCTCCTCCTCCCAAAGCTCCGTTGGGCTGTCCACTTCGTCGTCCGTCGAACCCCAGCTCCGACCCAGTTCTGTTCGTGCCGGCAACTGCCCTCCTCGCCTCCTAGACACGAACACAAACCTTTGAGGCGCCTCAATGCCACGAGCCCGGCTACGAGTAGCCAAGCCGGCGAAGCGCACGGCCAGATGAGGCCGTCAAACAAGTCCGCTATCAGGCCATGCTCATATGATGTCGTTCTTTCAGTCGTAGCCTCTCGCAAGGTGACTTGGTGAGGCACATCTGCATGGCGTGGAATGCCGATGTGCAGATAAGCAACGGCAGCTACTGGAGCAGCAGTGCCCTCCCTGGATCAGCTGTGCGATGCCATTTTGAGGAAAAAAAGCAGCCCGTGAATCTGTACCCCTGTCATGTCTAGGAATGCCCACAACTTATTTGATGAATTGCCCAAGAGAATTTATACTTAAGATGGCAAGTCTTAATTTTGAAATCAAAGTGTTGCCTGAAGCTCATTTGCTTCTGAAATCATTCATTGCACCATTCTTGCAAAATTAAATTATCTTTGAGTTGGCTTTGTCTACTGGCGGAAGCTGGCCAAATTGACAATTAGCAAGCCATGCTGGTGAAAGCTCGTGTGACATCCCTGCTCCTCTAATTCTCACCTCGCGCCACCGTCTCACCTGGGCACTGGCCATCGACCGTGTTAAGCCTCCTCTGCCCGTCTCACCTAGCACTGGTTGGACAGTATACGCTGAGAGCTTGAGCATCGCTAGGACTGAGTTCTACTCCAGCAACTAGCAATCATCATAGCTCTTCAGCTCACAACAATATTCTCTTTGTTCTAGGAAGCAAGACGAAACTAAAATGTTGCGACAAAGATCCTAGACTGATATCTGAGATACCAACAATGCTTCAGTCCTTCAGATTCCAGCTGTGCTTTACCTGAATATCCTATCATCAAGGATATACACATGGCCATGAAGAAAAGATATTCTAATGGATAAAACTGCAGGTTGTCATTGATTTCCATACGTCAGATTTCTCTATCTCTGTGTGTATGTTTTATGAAACAACAGTTGGGGACAAATAAATGTTTTGATAGAAATAATAAGCCCTTACATTTTTTACTTATGTGCATATTACCTTCGTAAATAAAATCACTTGAGATTTGACAAAATATATCTTAAAGGTATTACAGTTATTTCTGCACATTCCAGTACCATATATGGATTTAACCTCTTCTACTGTGATAGTACATATGACAAGAATTGTTATTTATCGAATCCAGTTTCAACTAGCCTATGAAACTATAAGCCTCTATATCCATGCACACTAGAAGCCTCTAACAGAATCATGTACTTAGCTTCATACCATAGTTATAGATATGTAATTCGATTATATAACACACATCAGCCACATTGTTATTCATATATTCAACATATTTAAAAATTAAAAAAACATTTGTACTATACAAAATATATTGCAGTATATGCCAAAAAGTTGCATTCAAGATGACACCGAGTTGGATCCAATGGATATTGAAAATCCAAATAACGTAATTTTTTGAAATGTCATCTGGCCAAGAATTCTCAATCATGTACTTTTCAAATTTTAGTTTTAACTAACAAGTGAAAAGCTTAGTTACTTTGTATAGAAACATGAAACACCTAACATTCACAATGCCACTGCACATATAAATGCCCATTTCAATTAAAACTATATTAACTCAACAACTACAAAAGCAACTTCTGTGATTGTGACTTTCAAATAATCTATCTATGGTTTCTGAGGTTTCATGCAGTAATGACACCAAACAAAATAGCTCGATGGCTAAAAGGTCCTTTCTTGACAACCAAGATCTGACAACGACCAAGAAGTGAAAACAGTAAAAATATACCATATGAGTTCTTTCTTTTTCACCTTATTAACATATACTGATTTATTTACTATTGAGTTACAGGTTATTTCCAAACATAATTTCTATAGATACAAGAGTAGAGTTGTCAATAAATATATTGCTGTAAAAATGCTACTACTATGTTACATGCACTATATGTAAATTCTGGGTGAATGTCACTTCAATCATGTACTGATACTACAATGTGAGCTAATAGCTAATTACAATATATGATCACATAAGAGGGTAGAAATGAGGGTCATACAACATGCCTTAATACAGTTGGCGCGGCATTGCCGCGCGAAAATTCTAGTCCTTTCTGTAACGACCACGCGTCCACATCCCGGTGCTCTTAATAAAACACGTGAAATATATTTATTTATGAAAAAAAAATGTGATAATTTTAATATGCGATTCAGCATGAAAATCAAGATTTCAGCGATGTTGGCCACAAAACAGATTACACATAGAGCAACGAATTTCAGCACTCTAATCTCCTCGCATCAATCCATGTACATAGATTGATTTGAATTCTTACTTTCCCACTATACTCTCTCTCCTAGTTGGATAGTTGGATGAATTGTCTCCTCCAACAGAAATCTTACCAACCTGTCTTCAAATGTCAGGTCACAAACAACAAAAGCTCTCTGTACACATAATGTAATTCAGAGAACTTGACATTAAAAGTGAAACTCCATTTAACTACCATCACTCTATACCTTTCAGATAGTATTCCCGTACTTCCAAAAAATCAACCCACACAGGTGATTCAATAGCTTTTTGTTTAATTTGAGATATACATTTGCCTCTCAAGTATTTCTTCCTGATGATTTCTTGCCATAACCCTTCACCTTCTTTCGGTCCAGATACTGACCTTTTGCTTTCTCAGTTTTTTTTTTATCCCCAAACCTTTTTTTTTCCTTTGGCAAGAAAACATTTTTCCATTCCACAAGATGACATTTTCTTTTGGTCCCTCCTCCCTACAAAAAAAAAAAAATCACTTTCTAATTTTGACCATCCTTCCACTAGTAGTTTTTGGCAAGCGTAAAATGGACATGTGGTAAATGGGAATGCTGGTTAAACTTTGGATCAATCAGCCTATTTCTCCCCACAATTGACAAGGACCCTTCTTGCCGGCTATCTAGCCTTTTTTTTTCCCCAGTTTCTCCTCAACTAGAACCAGTCTATGACATGTGATCTAGATCTAGATACAAGGACCTTGTTGACGGTCTTTATAGCATATCTTTTAACGTCAACCATCTGCACTTTATAACCAAAATCCAACACCAAGAGTAGAAGTAGGGCTTATTACTAACAAATTCCACTAGCCTTGGTATATCTATGAGTGCAGGTGCAATCCACAGGAAAACGGGGAAAAAGGAAACATAACCTATGGACTTCACATCTACGGAATTTTCCCCGGAATAAAGACTACACCCCAAAAGCCCAAAACCAGAGAATAAGGCCTCAACTCCACACAATGCAAGTAGATCAAGGAAGTGGACAACCAGAGGAGCAAGCCTGAGGAAGACCAGGCCTTGGCCAGGTCGGCCGACCCCTCTGGCCAGGTCGGCCGACCTGCCAGGGAGGCCCCTCTGGCCCATCTTCCTATGGCGGTTTGCAACCGACTTCAGGAGGTCGGTTCCACCTGCAATTAATGCCACCGACCTCTGGAACCGCCTCAAGTTGCCGACTTTCCAGGTCTATAAATAAAGGGATACCCCCTCCCTTCCAAGACACACAAGAAGAGAGCAACACTCCTATCCCAAAGGCCTAGGGCCTCTTATATATTAGTCAAAATCCAAGAGGGGTGTGGGGATGTCTCGAATATCTGTATGATATGGCTTTGGTAGGTAAATAAATCCTCACAAGGGAAGTGTTCCAAAACGAAAGGGTTTTTAGGTATTTGCAGCAATTAGAATGAAAACATCTCTGGACGTTCACCATGCTAAGAAATTGCAACAAGTCCTAATCATGCCATATCATAATCCACAATGCTTAGACTTCGTGTGATGTATGCAACCCACAAAAGATGCAGCAACACTAGTGATGTGACTATGCTCAAGTATAAATAACACATATGTCAGGAATAGAGGTTGCATCAATGCGGTACAAGGGGAGCTAGCATGCAACTAATCATCATTTCCTTTAAGTGCAGCATTCACCAATATTCTAGCGTTTTATTCGAAACAGGGAGTATTTTATTGATCGATAGGAATACTTACATGGGGGTCCTCCCCAAGCTTGAGTCTTTGCAAGACTTAAGCTTGTGTTGAACTCCTCCTAAATTGTCGGTCCTCCCCAAGCTTGAGCCTTTGCAAGGCTTAAGCTTGAATAGGCCGCTTCCTCTTTTCTTTTTGTACCTGCAAAAAGAATGAGGGTGATACAAGTGGCTAGCCCCTATTGGGCTTTGCCGACGAGCTAATATTTTTTTTTATTTTTTTTATGAGAAAGGGCACAATTCAAGAAGGATATATGATATATAGAAACACTTACCTAGCGGTCCCTCCCCAAGCTTAGATCTTGCAACAATGTGCAAGTCTAAGCGAAAAACTTTCATTTGAAGGTATGGGTTCCGCCTTGTCGGTTTCTTCTTCTTGAATTGTGTGCCTTTCATGTTGCCTGATGGACTTGGGTTGCCTTCATGACGATTCCTACAATGGTTAGTACAAACCTATTCGTCTACATCGAACATATCTCTATCGTTCCATTGATCAACCTAGACACCACGTCTAATTCAATCAATTGTGTAAGAAGAGCAGAGGCGATCGATACTCTTCTTTTGTCATGAGAGTATTATAGAGATGTGTGCTTTTTCTACTGTTTGAACTACCACCGGGCATAATCTTAAAAAAGAACATAGACACACAAGTGGCTCACCCAAGTAACAGAAAAAGGTGTAGGCGACGATTTATGACTATCATTTAAACCAACACCCATGTATGAAAATAAGTTCCAGAACAAGGGTTTGATCAAGATTTGCAGCATATTTTCCATCAAAAAGTAATTCGATATACTTTGCATCCATGAGGCAAACAAAAACAATGAGGCAATATTTTATTTATTTATTTATTTTAAGCCCGAGGCCTATGATTGGGCACTCGGGATATTTTTTTTAAATGCAGTGGGTGGGATGGAGGGAAATCAAACATGCAGATGGTTTGAAAAAGAAATAATGCAAATGTGATGATGATATGTAGGTGGAATGCTAAGGTTAGCAGCAAATTAACCTAACAGATAATCATTGTCAATCAAAGATATCTTAAACCATTGCGTCCCCGGCAACGGCGCCAAAAATGCTTGTTGACGTTTCTTACGCACAGAATTTATTTCAACTCCGCAAACACACGGAACACCATTGTAGCATTTTACCCGGGAGTATTCCAAGGGTATCATATTTATAATTTTCCACAGGGAAGCAGGCTAAGAATATCATTACTTAACAAGGAAACATCTATTATTTATAACTTGCAAACTATGCCAAAGGATGCATACAGTTATGTGGTATGTGTGATGTACTCAGGAGAAAGATCCATCATATAGATAACAAGGAGTTAGCATTTAGTTTGGGAGGACAACGAGCAGAAGGTATCTTTTAGCCTAGGGGTTAGCATTTAGTTTATCCGATAGTCTACAACTATAGATTCATTCATGTGTATCGGGGCACACGCATTCCTTCAGCAGACAACCCGAGAATTAGGCCTGACATACTGACGACCTACGTGCAATAATTAAGACCCTACCATCTCGATAACCCGAACGTGGCGGATTGCAAAGGCCTGAACACGCCTGTCACACGTGTGGCTACCGTCCTCCGTGGGGTTACGGGCAAACCGCGTCTAGAATAATTCCTTGAACCATACAAGCAACTATCCTAGATAACTTACTCTTCCTGGCGAGAGCAAGCCAACCATACGTGATAAAATCTATGTGAATTGTGTAAGCATATGGTGGTGCAAACAACTCATGCAGATAAATCTACCATGCACAGACGTGGAACCCACACAAGAAATTCTCTATATATATACTCAAAGGAAAACTAAATTAAATAAATAAGAAAATAATTATGTTAAAGAATATCTAATAAAAGAAAAGATACAAGAGAACTTTACCGACTTCCGAAGAAAACTCCAGAACTCCGAGCCAAGCTCTCACTTCTACTCTAACTCCCATAACTAAAATACTAATCCTATTCTAAACTACACAAGTGGAATGCTTCTTCTATAAGGTACATCTTGGAGTGAGTGGAGAAGGTCCCCTACATCCTTGGAGCATTTCGTGGAATATTCCTTTCTTGCCGACGTCTCCTGACTTGCCCCGCCCGTCAAGTAGCTTGCCACCGACTCTGGAATCGACTGGAGGAAGATTGGGCCCATTGAAGTTTGGTCCAGGCCGGCCGGCCTAGAGTTTGGGCCGGCCGGCCATCTTTTTTCTGCATTTGCTCTAATCTTTCGCGGGCCGTAACTTCTGCTCCTGAACTCCAAATTGGGTGATTCAAAAGTCCATTTTGACTATCTCGACGAGGGCTTTGACATGGAGGGATCAAATCTCTGGTTTGAATAATTATTCCCTATGTCATTCCTTGATTCTTGCTTTGAGTGTTGCCGAGATGTCGGAGCCGGGTTTTGTGCCTTTGGATACTTGATATTTCTCTATGAGTATAAGCACATTTGCACCAATATTCCTTTGTACCTTGCAAAACAAGCTTACATCCAAAACTTGTGGAATTTTATTAGTTTAATGCATAGAACATTGGTGCATGCCTTTTATTTACCAATATGTTGACGGTAATTTCCTGGTTTTTACACCGTCAACAGCCGTTGAAGGAGGGCATGGCTGATAAGAGTGTAGTAACTGAGGTAACTGAAGTTTCAGGAAAGGTGCGAAATTCAGCTAATGAATATGACGGTGAACTTAAAGCAATTGATTTAGCTGAAGATGATATACAGATATTTAGTAAAGCAGCTGAATTCCGTATGGATGACAACAATGTGAAGTTTGTCAAAGCAAACGAGGAGGCTGATCAGGCTCAAGAACAGCATCTCAATGCGCACAACTGCATGAGGGTTAGCAAACAAGGTAAAAACAGAACAGAAACAGTCAAGGAAATTTCAGCTATGCATACCGTAGTACCATCCCAAGGAAATATGGAAGCAGCAGAGGATGGCGCCAGTCCATCGAATGTTTACAATAACGCTGATAATGCCTCTGAAAGAAGGGTGATTCCTTGACAGTTATCGGATCATCAAAGGCTCTCAGTGCGAGACTGATTCGGCTGTATAGGGCCATGAATGTGCCTGTTCCGCGGCCCCTTCCGTCACTGGTTGAGCTCGTGGGAGCCTCAAAGTGACGCAGAGTTTCAGAAACTGTGCAGCTCTAAAAACTGATACATATCAGAATATCTTATCAACTTTTGTTCATCGGCCCCGGCTGAGAAGTAGGCACCGATCTCTAAACTTGCCTCATTACTGCATTAGCACATTTAACAATCAAAAGTGTCAAAATTCATTGCTTTCGGGAAGGTCCGGTGATATAAATTAGACAGCAGGGGATAAAAGCAGAGGCGGATTGTTGACGGTCGTTACGGACCAATTTCGACCGTCAATTAGCTCAATAAATAAGAAGGACTGAGCATTTCTTACACGCATTTTATTTAGAAATAATCTATTTCCACATGTACCTCTAGATTTTAGTGTGCAGGTGGAATAAGGGAGAAATCCAGGTGAAACCATGCCCCAAGGCGACGAAACAACACTTTTACAAACTCGACGTTCGCCGCGGGAATACAACTTCAAGACAAAAGGCCAAATATCGTCAAAGTCCAACACAACCAAGGCCTAATGCACCTGGACCAGAGAAGAAGACCCAGAGGGGGAGCCACCTGCCAAAGCCCAGCCCAGGAGGGGCCAGGCACAGGTCGGCCGACCCCCCCTGGCCAGGTCGGCCGACCTGGCAGGGTGGCCCCCTGGGCCCATCTTTTTGTGGCGGTTTGTAACCGACCTCTTGAGGTCGGTTCCCCCTGCATTAAATGCCACCGACCTCGGGAACCGCCTCAAAGTTGCCGACCTTCAAGGACTATATAAGGAGGGGTACCCCCCTCCTTTCAACACACACACCACAACAGAAGGATCATTCCCTCCTCGCCTCACGCTAGAGCTAGAGACTCTTTTAGGTAGTGCTAGGCTGAGTAGTGGGCTGCCTCATTGCTCCCAAGGTCTTGTGGAGAATTGGGTATAGCTCTTGTATCCTCTCTTTGTAAGACTTGTTCTTCGTCTAATGGAATACATTCGTTCGTATAGTTGTTATGTGCTTAGTAGTTTGATCATGATCTTGCATGAATGTTCATCGTTCGTTCATGTTTGTTCATCGCTCGTTCATGTTTGTTCATCGTTCGTTCATCGTTCATCGATGATCGCTAGTAAACATACATTGAGCGTTCCTTGTTCGTTCATGCTTGATTATCGATTATTCTTGCACGTACTTAATTGATCGTCGTTCGTCGCTCGTTCTTGAGCGACGAACGCTTATGCATAACTTAGTGCTTGCTTTGACCCTTTTGTTTAACTCATGCTAGTTAGGCTAGTTGTTCTTATGTTTTGGCATCGGGCTCTCTGTCCTGCAAAGGTGCTCTAGATTTATCACCCCGTCGATCCGAAGGGTTGGGGGTGCCTCGAGGGATCTAGAGTTGTGGTTAGTGACGCCGGCATGGTGCTGGGATTGTCTCTCCACCCTTGAGTATGTGCGTGTCCCACGGTTTGTAGAGGTAGGTGGCAGGAAGTGACAGCCCTGTCCATCCAAAGGAACCCTCCACGTTCGGGCACGACATAGGAGTATGTAAATGCGCCGGAGTCGCGGGGCAGACCCTGCGTATGCCGGACCTCCCGAAGTTGCCTAGACATAAGACGCTTGCTTGCGCTTGCATGATCTTAGATGATAGGTAGAGGCCTTGCACGCTCTATGAATGTTGTACTTTAGGAGTAGTAGTTGACTAGTTTAACTTAGCATTGCTTAGAATTGTCTCTCGCCTTTTATTAGAGAGAGTGGGATACCTTTGTGTGTGTCACACTATCCTCAACTATTGAACCTTACCCCTGCTTTGGAATGTGGTTATATCATCTATCATTTGTAACACCATGAACATAAGTACTCTTGTCAACCATGTCTTCCCTTGGGAAAATATAAATACGATACCCTTGGAATACTCTCGGGTGAAATGCTACAACGGGTTATCCGTCCGCTTGCGGATATTCAATTAACATGATAAACCTTATAATACATATCTAGTACTTGTTACTAGACGTGGATTATTTGGTTAATAGTGCAAGTGACTCAAACCATAACCCCCGGCGTCTCCCGCGGTCGCGTATTTTCTGCGTGACCGTAAGAGACGCCAACACGGATCCAGAAAAATTAGTCATTGGTGTCACTCTTATAGGATTCTTGTGTATGCTTTCAGTCAACATGATTAAACTCTTATTCTAATAGAGATTAGCAAAGTTTATTGGTGTCAAGTGACACCACAAAATAGACCTGGCTCCGCCCCTGGATAAAAGGTCAAAAGCGATGCGTTCTGTCCCGCCAAGAAAAAACTCCCGCGCCTCATTTTCAGATTGGCGCGAACTAGGAAAGACTATCTCTAACACGGGAACATCCCTGGAATAGACCCGGAATACAGGGGAACGTCCCTGGAAGTCCAAGCGCGAGTTCCGCTCAAGTGGAACACAAGGAACATCCATAAATTATTCCACAGCCGTCCCACTCCCCACAACCCGCTCTTCTTCCTTCTCCCAAAAGCCCCAATCTCACAAAATCCCCAAGAACAGACGCAACATCTCCATCTCAAAATCCCCATCCCTACCTCGCTCTGCAAGAGGAATGGCGCGCAAGCCTTCACCCAGAAGGGCGAGCCAGCTCCCAGTGGGAGGAGATGGGGCTCAAGCCCATCGCGCGGCGGCTCAAGGACATGCACATGGTGGCGGGCCTCCTGGATTCAATGGCGTCAAGTTGGGGAACAAGAGCGAGCAATCGGCAACACCACCGGCCGTCATCGTCCCTCCTTTCTTCTCTGGCGTGGGGTCGGAGATCACGGGCGATGCGTCAACAGCAACACCAGCAAGCAGAGTCCCTGCCGGGTTCAATGGTGTCCGAGTGGGAAATATTGGCGCGCTTTCGGCGACTACACCGGCTGGTAGCATCACTACCAGATTCGACTGCCTCTGCTTCGGCAACATGGGTGCGTCGTCGGCAATTGCAACAAGCGGCGGCATCCATCATGGGTTGGACGGCACGCAAATCAGGATCATGGACCCGCTGTCGGCAACACCCCCGGCCGGCAGCGTCCGTGATGCATTCGACAGCGGGCGCTTCCTGATTGGCATGCCGTTAAGGAGCATGGACGCTCCATCGGCAATTCCAACGGGCATCCGTGATGCATTCAACAACGGGTGCTTCCTGATCCTTGGCCCGCCGTCGGCGACAGAGGAGTCCGGAGGCATGTCAGCGAATTCTCCGACGCCAATGTCTGCATACCCGAAGCCCGGAATCACCCCCGCATCCACCGCAACCTACATTGCCCAATCCAGCAAGCGACATGGCGAAACAGAGGTTAGTTGTTACCATCATGGATTAGTACCATGATGTAACTTTCTACTATTAGAGCCACGCCCTGTCACAACAGTTGATTAGTTTTTAGCATGAATGGATGTACGGATTAAAAAAGTTAAAATTCTTACTCTCTCCTTACAAAGATCACACATTCAATTTTCATCCACTCTGTCCAGTTCTGCATGCATATTGTGGTGATTCTATCCGTACATTAGTAGTGCACTTTGTTAGTCTAAGCCATTTTCCATCTGTCACGAAACATACACTATTTTCTGTTGCAGCAAACAACACACTCTTTCACAAGAAGAAGGCTTCACAAAAGCGTCTGGTTCAAGGTTGAATTCGACAACCCAATAACGAGAAGGCTGGTAAGATAATAAAACTCAAATTCGTACTACTCTGCATGATCGTTTTCATGGCTGTAATCTTGATGTAATGCTAATCCATATATAGCACAATATCATTCATGCTACCTTTTAACCGCATTTGATCCATACGTAGGTTTTGAACGAAGCCATTTCGGCAAATATTGCCAGAACACTTAGCAGCCCGTTGTCCCTTGTTCTGCAAGACGGCATAGTTCATGACGTGCTCGTCCACTGGCAAGGGAGCAAGATAGTCTTTGGTTTGGGCTGGTCATACCTCATAAAGCAGTTGAACGTTCGGCCAGGAGACTCGGCCCTTTTCATCCAAGTCAAAAATGATAACACGAAAGTCGTTTTCTTTGCTGCGGATGGGACCAAAAAGAAGCCAGGAGACAGCCACTCGCATACGGAGCTCGTTAATACAGGTTGAAGATCTTTTGTATCGTAATCGTACAACACTGATGAGCTCACTAAATTTTCCTCTAGTACTAATAGCATCAATGATTTCGCAATTCAGGAACTCCGAAAGTGATGTGCGGCAAACGCTTCAATATGTCACAAGAGCTCCAGCAAAATGTACAGAAGATGGTGTCACTAGAAGCTGGAGGACTACCATTGTATGTATTCAAAGTCAACCATACAGCTGCACGGAAAGGAATCATGGTAAGTGTAACAATTGCACCGCCAAAGTATTTATTCGCATAGACATCCAGTTGATATAAATCACACCAACGCCTGACTGTGCAGGTTCAGCGCAGAATACACACGGCGCTACCTACAGAATGGATAGGAGATCGAGTTATCCACACCAACGTCCCAATCAAAGTTCACTGGGCACATCTCCGTCTACTATCCCAATATGGGAACTGTGAACTGGGGTGATTTCGCGTATGACAACAATATACAGATGGAGGACCTCTGTGCCGCAAAGCTGATCAAGGATGGCGACAAGCTAAAGGCATCAATTGTGGTTGTTAAGAAAAAACACAATTGATGCGTTGTCAAGAAAAAAACACAACCGATCTCCTGTCCGGGTTGATAAAAAGCACATTTTGCTAGGCCGTTGATGATATTTTGAAGCACCGGCAGCGGAAGAGCTGTTGCGTCTGTGTTGGTGCTAGTTGTGGTTGTCGTTTGTAACAAGGGGTTAGTGTACTATTATTATGAGGGAAAATACCCTGTATGCCATTGGCTTAAACTAAAACCCCTTATATGCCATCCTTGCCCACATGTCATGATGGAATATACCGTGTATGCCATTGGCTTAAACTACACGTAGCTGACATGCGGGCCCGACGAATGCTTCCTTGTGCGGCGCATTCAGTACAAGTCAAACCATAGCTGCGACGAAAATTTTACTTTGTCTTGGGACCCGCGTAGTGCCGTGGGCCAGGGGCAGCAGGCCGATGAAGGCTTCTGCGAACTACAATCGAGCCCGATAACAGCTGGCGCAGACCAAGATTCAGCCCATCACTGAAGATACATTGATGTGGGCCCCGACGTGAATGCCACGTGGCATCATTAGAGGGATGAATAAAATGTTGTAAAAGCAGGCCTCAGTGAAACCTGAAGGGTCACAGAAATGGGACCGACGGAGGCACGTCGCATAAAAAAATTGTTGGACGTGTGGAAAAGTTGGCCTCGGTGGAAACCTGACAGGTGGGTCAGAGAAATGGGACCGAGGACCCACGTAGCTGACACGCGGGCCTGACTAATGTGCACCAAACTGCAAACCATAGCTGCGATGAAAATTACTTGACCGTGGGTCCCACGTCGACGACATGTTGGCCCGCGTAGTGTTGCATCGTGTGCACGTGGCATGAACACGCTGGCAAAAAAAATCAGCGACGAAAAATACCTGGGTCTTGGGACTCCCCGTCTCCTGACACGTGGGTCCCAGTTGCCCTTTGCTGTGGGTCTTGTGGCATTTGAGGCGGTCAAACAAAATTTTGTGACGAAAATGGTTTGACCGTGGGCCCGTATATCTGACACAAGGGCCCCATCCTGCTGACCAGGATGCCACGTACTAGGTCAGAAACGCCCCTGGGGCGGGGTTCATGACGAAAGTTATGGGTCCCAGGTTGACTGACATGTGGGCCCACGTAGTGTTGCATCGTGCGCACGTGGCATTACCACGCAGTGAAATAAAATCAACGTCGAAAAATACTTAGTCTTGGGACCCCGTCTCCTGATAGGTGGGCCCCAGTTTTCCTTTTGCTGTGCGCCTTGTGGCATTTTACACGGTCAAACGAAATTTTAGTGACAAAAATAGTTTGACCGTGGGCCCGCGGAGCCTGACACATGGGCCCCATCTTGCTGGCCAACATGCCACGTAGGCCTAGAAACGCCCCTGGGGCGGGTTTATGACGAAAGCTGTGGGTCCCACGTCGACTGACATGTAGGCCCGCGTAGTGTTGCATCGTGCGCACGTGGCATTACCACGCTGGGAAATAAAATCAGCGTTGAAAAATACTTGGGTCTTGGGACCCCCCGTCTCCTGATGCGTGGGCCTGTGAAATTTTAGTGACGAAAATGGTTCGACTGTGGGCTCGCGAAGCCTGACACATGGGACCCCTTTTGCTGACTAGGACGCCACGTAGGCCAGAAACGCCCGTGGAGTTGGGTTTATGACGAAAATTGTTGGTCCCCGTTGGTCGCCGTACTCGAAACAGGATTTTAGTGACGAATTGGTCACCCAGAACCTGCCCAGAACAGTAAACCGGCGACACAGGACCATACTGTTCATCGATTTATACTGATTTTTGTCACAAATGAGGCTTGTTAGTGACGGATCGAGAAAAACGTCATAAAGTTGGCCGAAAATGGGAAAAACACCCAAAATAGTGATAGATCTACAGTAAAATCGTCATTAATCAGCAGATCTGTACTAGTGAATGCAATCACCGGACAATCCCGGATCAGAACGAGAATGCAAGCACGGGACAATCCCCAGTTGCGAGAACCCCAGGCCGGGACAATCCCGGGTTGTGTGTGTACTGCCCGACACGTTCCATGGCCGCAAAGGTCTACAATTTTGTTTCACCATCACCGTTTCCTTGACCGGCCATCGGGAAGTAGTCGTACATGTGTTGAAGCGGAAGTAGTCGATCACCACCGCTAGCGAGCAGTCGCGCCGTGCGCTCCCCGAAAACCTTATCGCCCTCCTATCCCGGTGCAAGAACGCGAGAGGGACGAGGTTCCGGAGGCCTGCTCACCCAACGCTTGTGCACGCAAACGTCGAGACGAGGATGATCACATTGCAGCAACTGGTGTGTGAGGTTGAGTTGTTCAATGTGTGTTCTTTCTCATCCCTCAGCAAGGTATTTATAGGCTCTTGTAAACACCATACGGGAAGGAGAAAACCAAAAGGCTTGTACCTGTAGCAATTACTCATTTAATTGCTTTAACTTTGCATGCATCTAATGGATGGGAGGTGAAAAACCAGAAAGCAAGAAATGCCATCAGCACCACCATTAACACAAACGCATGCATGGCTAATTTACACAATAATTGTTCCGTTTACATGTAACTCCTATAGAATTAACCTATTTCCACGAGTTTTGGTGATTTTTGGATGCAGGAGTAAATAATGGAGAAAAGTGGACCTGAGCAGGAGAAAAGCCAGGCCGGCCGGCCCCACCATAGGCCGGCTGGCCCCACTTGGTGCCCACAGGCTTTGGCCTTTCTCCAGGGGGTTGATAATGGGCTGAAACTCGCAGAAACCAAAGCCCATGCGACAGAATCCACCGACATACCGTCTGGTGGGCTGAGTGGGCCTCAACTTGGCCCCCACTCCTCTTCTGCCGCCCCCACGAAGTAACCGACTTGACAACCGACACCGGGAGGCGATCTGGAGCGTCCACGCAAGAGGCGGTGGCCAACCGCCACAGTGGACGGCCGGCCGGCCCCCCTACTAGGCCGGCCGGCCTGGCTTGGCGGCCCCGCCATGTCTCCTTCGCCTACATAAGCCCCCCTATCCTAAGGACCCTATAAATACCCCTGGTGTCTGCAGAAACAATTCGCACCTCACTGATCCAAGCATTTCATTACTCGTTTGTAGAAGTAGAGTTATTTAGTTGGGAGTTAGAGTAGAGTAGAGTAGAGCGGAGCTCTCCTCGAGGTTCCGGAAGTCTTCTCGGAGTTTCGGTATTGTTCTTGTATCTTAACTCTAGTAGAAATATTCTTTTATTATTTATATAATTATTTCTATAGTTATTTAGTTTATTCTTTATTTATGTCTTTTAGTAATTCTTTTCTATTTAAGTCTATTTACTTAGTTACGCTAGTGCTCATAATAGTCTTGTTGTGGGTTTCGTGATTGTGTCTAAGTAGTATGAGTGAGTGCTTTGCCGATATGAAGATCGCGCTTAGCGAAAGCTGTGCTACATTCTTAGATAGGGCTATTCTCTCGATCAAGAGTAGTTCCTCTAGGGTAGTTATAAGCGTGGTGCTTAGAACTATACCTATGCACGATTGGCGCTTGTCTTTACGGAGGACGGTAGCCCCACGCGTGACAGGCGTGACCAGGCCTTTGCAATCCGCCACGTTCAAAGGCAACCTAACCGGGTTCTCTATAGCGGTTAGTTCCCGAGGGGAACCTGCAGTATTGGGGTTCAGTACCAACCTCGGCATAATAACCGTGCTCCGAAACAACATGACTTGAGTGTGCATGACCTTAACTAATGTATGTAACTTTGTAGAATTAATTGCTAGGAGTAAATAGATGTAAGATTAACACATAGGAATCTTTGTCTCTATCTCGTTGTTCTCCCAACATAACTTCTGCTTTCTATTTATTTCTTGGATTATATGGTGAGTGCCACCCATATACCATGTACATCTTTAACCCCCGTGTAAGGTAAAGTACTGTTATTCTCAATCAATATGTATTTACTTTGTTAACATTCAACTTCCTACGCCTACTTCCCTGCGGAAATATAAATACGATAACCCTGGAATACTCCAAGGTGAAATGCTACAATGGTGTTCCGTGCGCTTGCGGAATTAATGGAATATTAATAACACGCATAATCACCGTCAACAAGCATTTCTGGCGCTGTTGCCGGGGAAGTAGCGGCTAGGATTTTGAAATATAACATTGTAATACTATTGTGCAAAGTAACTTTACTTACTTTTGCGGGCTTACCCTTGTCCTGTTTTCTTGTTGTGGACTTTTAAACAGGACCATGCATGACTGGTTTTGACCTACCAGAAAACTTCCACTCCGACCCAGAGCAGTTCTTGAGGAGGGCGAGATCAAGACTCACCCCTCCTTCCGCACGTACAACGTCCAAAGCTCTGGCTCTCGAAGGATCCTCCTCATCGGTTATCAGCCCATCCGCTTCAACCTCGAACAACAACAACATGGGTGAGCCGGCCGAGAACATGGAGAACATCCGCGTGGGACACCTTCCGCGCGTGAACAACAAGGACTACGAGCTCAAGCCGGCCCTGCTAAGCATGACCTTGGCCAGTCCTTTCTGTGGCAAACCTTCGGAGGATGCAAACTCTCACCTCCAGCGGTTCTTGATGACGTGCAACACATTTGCACGCAAGGACCAATCTCAGGACGAGATTCGCTTGCAGCTCTTTCCATTCTCGCTGTTGGGGAAGGCCTTGCAATGGTACTACGCCAACGTTGAGGCGATCAACACCTGGGAGGCATGCTCAAATGCCTTCCTCGCTAAGTTCTTCCCGCCGGGCAAGACAACTGCCCTGCGCAACAAGATCACGGGCTTCCAACAACTAGCAGATGAGTCCATCTCTGAAGCTTGGGCTAGGATGCAGGACTACGTGCTCGCATGCCCACACCATAGCATGGAGCAGTGGCTCCTCCTGCAAAGCTTCTACCATGGACTGAAGCCTACCGCACGAGAGCACCTCGACGCCTCAGCTGGCGGTTCTTTCTTCTCTCTTAGTGTGACCAACGCTAAGAAGCTGATCGAGAAGGTCGTGGCTAATCAAAGTCACGACGAACGCCAAGTGATCCCTAGCAAGGGACGAGGAGTACATCAAGTAGAGGCCTTGGACATGCTTGCACTCAAGCTTGATCAAGTTCTTGAGAAGATGAAGACTCCGCAAGATCTGCAGGTTGCGGATTCCCGCATGACGTGTGAAGAGTGTGGCAACACGGGGCATCTGGGAATTCATTGCCCCAACGCCATGGAGGAATGCAAATTCCTTAACAATGGCAATGGACTCCGCCCCCAGAACAACTACGGCTGGAACTCCAAGCCCGACCTCTCCTTCAACAAAAATCAAGGAGGCAACGGTAACGGTAATTTCTCTCGATATGAACCCTCTATCAAGGATCTAGTGCTTGGCCAGGTCAAGATCAATGACGGAATCAGCAAGAAATTCATTTCTACTGATAAGACCTTGGAAAGCATAGCCTCCCAGCTAGAAGTGTTCAGCACAGCACTGCAAAATCAGCTGAGCCATAACAAGATGCTGGAGACGTAAATTGCACAAATAGCTTCAGCATTACAGCCACCCGCAGTGAGTAGGCTCCCAGGACAACCTGAAGCCAACCCCAAAGAGACTGTGAATGCCATATCTATCAGGTGTGAAGAAGAGTACGAAACCCTGCCATCATTTGAGGACATGAGAAAGAAGGACCCCGGGTGTCCAAGCATTCCCTGCTTGGTAAACGGGCGATGTTTCTCTCGAGCATTGTGCGATGTGGGACAAGTGTGAGTATCATGCCATATTCGATCTACAAGGGAATCAGACGTGGAATGTCTCCCGCAGCAATGGGCATGAGCATACAGCTTGCAGACGGATCACGACGCACGCCCAACGGGATACTCAAAAGTGTCCCAGTCCAGATCAAGAGTCTCTATGTCCCTGTTGATTTTATTGTGCTAGATATGGAGATGGACGACAAGGTACCTCTCATTCTTGGGAGGCCATTCTTGGGTGCCACTAACACCATCATCAACATGGGGACAGGGGAGATTCACATGAACTACAATGGGGCAGAAGAAACGTTCAACTTCAAGCCTAAAGATGAATAGTGCAAACAAGTGAAGGTCTTCTATGGAAGGGACCCGAGAGAAGTGGAGAAAATCGAGATTACTCCACCCATGCCGCAACCAGACAAGCTCATCACACACATGAGGAACTACCTAGCAAGAGAAATGGAAAGACGGCCAGCCAATTATTGGAGAAGTCCGAAGAAAGTACTCGAGCAGCCCAAGACGCCACAAGCACCCTTAGCACCTCAAGAAGCAACAGGCAAGTCAAGGTCATCAAGAAGGAGGAGAGCTAGGCATGCCAAGAACACACGGGCAACAAAGGTACCCACAGAAGAGAGTATAACATTGGCGCCTACAACAATGGTCGCCGCCATAAGCACCAAGAAGACAACCAAAGTGTGGCGGAAGAAAGAAGGAACCTCTGCACCGCCTGATTCTCCAGCAGGTGAGGTCCAATCGAGCTAAACAAGAAGGAGAATGTCTAGCTCAAAGACGTAAAAATGAGAGCCCTCTGATTGGGGAGGCCATCCCAATCGTTATCCTTTAGCCAGGCCTGGCACATGTTATTTGCTAAACCTAAAAAAAAAATACCAAAAATAATTCCCGGCGATGCCTACTAGGGGCTAGCCACTTGTGTCACTTCATTCTTTTTTGCAGGTACAAGAAGAATGGAGGAGGCGGCCTATTCGAGCTTGAACCTTGCAAAGGCTCAAGCTTGGGGAGGACCCGCGGTAAATCGGCGATTCAACACGAGCTTAAGTCTTGCAAAGACTCAAGCTTGGGGAGGACCGCCAGGTAAGTGTTTCTAACGATTAATAAAATACTCCCGTATTTGAATAAAAACGCTAGAATCTTGGTGAATGCTACACTTAAAGGAAATGATAAGTAGTTACATGATAGCTCCCCTTGTGTCGCATTGATGCAACCTCTACTCCTGACATGTGTGTTATTTGTACTTGAGCATGGTCATATCACTCGTGTTGCTGCATTTTCGTGGGTTGCATACATCACACCAAGACTAAGCATTGTGAACTATGGTATGGCATGATTAGGATCTTTGCAGCTCTTAGCATGGTTAAAGTTCATAGATGTTTTTCATTCTAATTGCTGCAAGAATCTGAAAACCCTTTCGTTTTGTAAACACTTCCCTTGTGAGGATTTATTTAACTACCACAGCCATATCATAAAGGTATATAGACATCCCCACTCATAGCCATTTGCTCATGCGTTGAGTTTTGTTAAGGTCTAAATGCTCTAGAGATGTAAGCACTCTAAATCTCGGTCAATATTCCTTCGCGTGAGTTTTGCACCAAAAAGGAATGTTTGAAAATCATCAAACATCTCCATCCACCATCACCACATTTGCAAAAATTTTGAGTCCATACAAAAAGCTCAAGAATATTTTAACTGCTCATGAACCTTCGTCACTAGTGCCAATGCATCATGGAGCCAAAAAAAAAAGACGAGAAAAAAAGAAAAGAGACTCCATGAATTGCAAAGCAAACACTACGGTTCTTATCATAAACATCTTGAGCATGAGCATAAAAGAAGGCCAAAAGTTTGCAAATCCATCTCCATCAGTGTGTGTGTCCATCTTCTCCCCCTTCATCATCATTCCTTCCACATGACCGAAATATAAAGAGTGCTATGTCTCTTGAGATTTATTCTTTAGCTTTACATTATACGCATGACAAATGTGCATATCCCTACCAAGCTCCACACACAAGCCTCATTTGGTAGAAGGTAGGATTTGAGTGAAGCTTTGTAGGAATAGACTCAGTAGAAGGAAGGGAAGTGTGGACCAAAACAAAGGAGAAATTTTTACCTTGTCTTGCAGCACACAAAAACTCTGGACTTAAACCTGCATGAACTGTTTTGTCCAAAAAGTGTTGTTCTGGTTTTCAATGCTCTATGACAAGGTGAAGCATACACACCCCACACATGTGCAACACTTGTGAATATTCCGTAGTCTTGCATACTTACCACCATTTAAAGAGTACGTGGTTGCATCTTTACTACCCTTGGGGCGCTATCATTGTAACTCCTGATCCGCCGGTACCCGAGTTGTTTGCTCGAGGATGAGCAAAGGGCAAGCTTGGGGAGTTTGTTGACGGTGCAAAATTCCCTAAAACACCGTCAACATATCGGTAAATAAAATAGTACTCACCAAGATTCTGTGCATAGTAGTTAGGAATTAACCTATTTCCACGAGTTTTGGTGATTTTTGCATGCAGGAGTAAATAATGGAGAAAAGTGGACCTGAGCAGGCGAAAAGCCAGGCCGGCTGGCCCCACCATAGGCCAGCCGGCCCCACTTGGTGCCCACAGGCTTCGGCCTTTCTCCAGGGGGTTGATAATGGGCTGAAACAACATGACTTGAGTGTGCATGACCTTAACTAATGTATGTAACTTTGTACAATTAATTGCTAGGAGTAAATAGATGTAAGATTAACACATAGGAATCTTTGTCTCTATCTCGTTGTTCTCCCAACATAACTTCTGCTTTCTATTTATTTCTTGGATTATATGGTGAGTGCCACCCATATACCATGTACATCTTTAACCCCCGTGTAAGGTAAAGTACTGTTATTCTCAATCAATATGTATTTACTTTGTTAACATTCCACTTCCTACGCCTACTTCCCTGCGGAAATATAAATACGATAACCCTGGAATACTCCAAGGTGAAATGCTACAATAGTGTTCCGTGCGCTTGCGGAATTAATGGAATATTAATAACACGCATAATCACCGCCAACAGTAAACACAACGGTCGACACACTCAACAGTTTTGTTTCAGCTCGCGTTACCCCTTGGATCAGAACAAGAATGCAGGCAGGGACATTCCCCTGATGCGAGAATGCAGGCATGGGACAATCCGTGATTAGAACGATAATGCAAGCACGGGACAATCCCAGGTTGTGAGAACCCCAGGCCTTGTTGTAGGTGTGTAAACACAATGGTCCACACACTCCACAGTTTTGTTTCAGCTCGCGCTACCCCTTCGATCAGAACGAGAATGCAGGCAGGGACATTCGAGGGATGCGAGAATGCAGGCAGGGGACAATCCGTGATCAGAACGAGAATGCAAGCACGGACAATCCCGGGTTGTGTGTACTGCCCTACACGTTCCATGGCTGCAAAGGTCTACAATTTTGTTTCAGCGCACGCTACCCTTGTACGAGATTGAGAATGCAGACTGGGGAAAATCCGTGGATGCGTCAATGCTGGCATGCCTGTTGTCGTTGTTAAACAAGACACCATCTCTCTCTCTCTCTCTCTCTCTCTCTCTCCCCCCCCCCCCCTCTCTCTCCCCCATCATTTTGACCAGTTTTTACAATGTGCGCCATAATTTGTAGATGTCGTTGCCGTTGTGGAAGAAATATTTTTTTGCACATGTGGATATTAGAAGTACCGTTGCATACATTAGGGAACATCCGTGTTTATAGGGGTGAACATAGGAACTCCTGATACAACTCTTTAAATTTGATATTGTAGCTAGCTACATACGTATAAAACTAAGTACCCCAAACATATCTATCTGATGTAGTACAAACCATTGTAACGAATAAAGCAAGGATGTTTCATAAACTCTAGCTAGAACTCGAGATTGGAGAAGAGGTAGCTTGTAACCGGCATCGAGGCATTGAAGCCTGCAACAACAAGTGCTATATTCCATCCCTACGAGATATCCAAAAATCCACATTGAGTGATTTGGTGGTGGCCATTTCGCCTGTGTGTCAGCTTCTCTGTACGAGAAGTTTGCAACGACCTAACCAAGGATTGCCCGCCGAGTGTAAAGACACTGAAGAGTGAGGTAGACACATGATTTGAGGAGCAGGGATTGTCCGGGGGTGGGAAGGGTGCGCATTGCTACTAGTTTGTGGATGCTCCAGCGTCTGGGTGGACCTTTTTATAGTCGCAGTAAGCCTCACGACACCTCCCTCTGATGCGAGAACGCAGACACGAACAATCCCCTGTTGTAGGTGTGGAAACACAATGGTCCACACACTCCACGTAGTATTATATTAATTAGAACCAAAAGTACAGAATCCTTCACGAATAAAAGAAAACAAAATAGGAAACAGCAATGATCAAATTGTATCTATCCATTCTACTATTCTGGGGAAGTATTTTTTCTTTGCTATGTGCAACAGAAGCTTCATCTCCTTTTTGAAATTTTGCTTGCACCTGATAACTGTCGGATCAATGTTTTTAAAATCCAGTCATTTCTTGAAATCAAGATGCTCCATGTCATCAGCATTCCTAGTCTTGAAATCCAGATAGTTGCAGTAAGCAGCACGACACCTCCCTCTGATGCGAGAACGCAGACACGGACTTGTAATTGTGTGAACACAACGGACCACAGTTTTGTTTCAACTCGCGCTACCCCTTGGATTAGAACAAGAATGCACGCACGGGACAATCCCAGGATGCGAGAATACAGGCATTGGACAATCCATGGATCAGAACGAGAATGCATGGGACAATCCCCAGTTGCGATAACCCTAGGCCGGGGAATCTCGGGGTGTGCGTGGATTAAGTGAAGGTTGCGACTTCTAGTCTTCTACCATGTTTGACCACTGAATCCTATGCATCAATCTAACTGGAATACTGCTTCGACTGCTCTCTCTATTAAAACATACTGCTACAATCTAACTGGAATACTGCACTGTACTTCAAGACAACTGCGAATGGACCAAATTGGTGTGAACGGGCCGAACTGGTCTGAACAGACCAAACTAGTCACGACCAGCCGCATCCATTGTGGCGCGGTTTGTTCTCTTCATGCGGCGCAATTTGTTCTCTTCCCGCCACACTCATCGCAGAAGTTGCAGAAGTCGCAGAAGTCGCATATTCATTCCAACAAATCGCCCACCGAAAGATGAATTTGATTACGAGTTTGATGTACAACAGTCCGACGGCGCATTCGGGCTTCATGACATATCCAACGGTATGTCTTTTATCGGCGGGGAGGATGACTGGCTTGTCGAGATGAACACAATCAACCGTGTGTTGCACATTTATTTGTTTCAGCCCTTGAGCGGTGAAAGACGTCCTCTGCCACCCACTCAAAGCAACAGAGGTACTTTCGACGAAGAATATTATTTTCGTAAAATTCTGTACTGTATTTTATACAAAATTCTTGTGTTATACCGTTGAATTGTTATTTTTTTTATAGAGGATCGTTGGCCGGCAATGAACAGCATGGTAGTCGAAATCGAAGACACCTTTTATCATCTCGAACGAGTTGTACTTTGCCGCACTCCGGACGAAGAAGAAGGGTTCTTTGCTGTGGGAATTTTAGATGACGGCCATTTGGCCTTCACATCTTAGGGAAGCAATGTTTGGACCCTGCTCAAACCCCCAAAGGCGCATGTACTATTTCCCTATATGGATGTTGTGCTCATGGACCGTTACATCATTGTCGCGGTGGACCGATATGGCGACCTCTTTCGCTGGAACGTAGACACCCCGAATATCATTGCAAATATGATGGTTGGACCTATTGATGCTGTGATAACAACATGAACCCCAGGATCGCATTCTACCTTGCTGAGTGTAATGGCCGCCTTGTTATTGTGTGTGATCATGGCAGGGATACTGATTGTAAATTTTGGTCAAGAGTTACTTTGAATCGTCAGTGCGATTTCGTTTGGGCTGCTCGTGTTGAAGCAAAAATTTATGATTCAGACCTGGATGTATGGTTAACAAAGGAATTCATCTTTGAAAGCGGGGACTCGTTGTTTCTTGGCCTGAACTACCCGTTCTTCTTCAAGGTAACCATAGTATTTGGCAAAAGTTTATTTATTTGTTTGTGATGAACTACGGATTTCTTCTAACTATGTTTTTTTAAAGGTTCCGCCAACATTTGAAAAGATCAGGGGAGATCATGTTTATTTGGCTGACATCAACAACGAGTCGACGATTGGAATTGATATCAACTCAGGCGCAACCCATTTCATTGAATTCCCAGTTGTCCAACACAATGTGCGCCAACCGATTTGGTTTCTCCCCACCACCGACTTCAATGCCCTCGAGTTTGCTAAACTCTGGCACATCAGTGCTTAGTAAATTAATCTGTGGCCTCATTGTAACTTGAATAGTATTGTTGATGAAGCTTGGAGTTTACGAAACTTGAAAAATATTGTCATTGTAACTTGGAGTATATGTAATTTAATGTTTCTAATGTCCATGCATTGTTCCGATGAACATGGTTAAATGAAGTCCATTAACTTGAGTTTGTATAAAGTATTGACTATGACGAGTTTCCTTATATCAACAAAAGAATTACTATTCTTCTATCGAGCATATTCTATCCTCACTATGTTTCAGCGCAAAGGTCTACAATTTTGTTTCAGCGCGCACTACCCTTGGACAAGATTGAGAATGCAGACAAGGGACAATCCCTTGATACGAGAATGCTGGCAACGGAAAATCCCTTGTTGTCGTTGTTTAAGCATGACACAACACGTCGTTGCGATAGCATCCGTGTTGGCAATCTGATAGGAGAATGCTGGCGATGGAAAATCCCCTTTTGTCGTTGTTTAAAGTTTAAACACAACACAATCTCTCTCTCTCTCTCTCTCTCTCTCTCTCTCTCTCTCTCTCTCTCTCTCTCTCTCTCTCTCCCATCAGTTTGACCAGTTTTTACAATGTGCGCCATAATTTGTACACGTCGTTGCAATAGCATCCGTTGTTAACTGTGTTAAACAGGGGAACATCATATACAAGTTTACGCGTATCAATCTTCCATAGATCAGGGAAAACATGTGTGTTTTCTTTTTGTGATGAAGGAATATGCCCCGTTGAATACAGAGAGAATTGCCCAGAGAGGCGCTTTATAAGTGGGCAGTGATCGGTTCAATCTATATTCAGGAGAAATGCGGCAGGGAGTTGATACTCTCGGGATGTTGCGCGGATACTGACCGACACTTAGCAACTCCCCAGTCAAATCAATTCACGGGTTTTTCCAACATCGACGTGCACAACTCCAATCTTGAGCGTCCCCAATGGCTGCCTCTCTTAGCTAACTCTTACAATTGTTTTTTGAAGAAAGGAAGAGAGAAAAGAATGCTAACTCTTCCTTAAGAGGCAGTCTCTAGCATTTACTGAGCTACTGACATGCGGGACCGGCCATTAACTTAGAGTCGACATGAACGAGAATGTACTGAGCTATTGGCACGGGACAATCCCGGGGATCAGAACGAGAATGTAGGCACGGGACAATCCCAGAGGATGCGTGGATTATCGAATCGACGGAATTTATGTGAAGGTTGCGACTTCTAGTCTTCTACTACCATGTTTGACCACTGAATCCTATGCATCATGCCACAACTCGAGCAATCTCTATCGCTTTCTTCTGATATCCCGGGCCTATAAATACAGGCAAAGCGAAAGATTCTCTAATCTCTTGACCTTCTTCCTAATCGCCTCCTCTGCTTCTTCCATTTCTATCGTAACATCTACTTCCATCTCCATGGCGGACCCGCTCAGGCTGCCATGGCCAGACTTCTCCAACCCACATCCTGGCTACCACCAGGTGACTCAAAGTGGATTTCTGGAGATCTCGTATATGGTTGCACCGCGGATTTCCGGAGATCTTGTATGAGATCTCGAGAACATTTTTGCATCTTCTGCTTCTTGCCTACCTTCTTCTTTTTCTTCCCCGTCGTCTTCTTCTTCTCCATCCTCCCGGCGGCAGTGGCAATCCAGAGATGCATCTGGTCGTTTCTTCAGGGGAATCCGAGTCGTCACGATGTTGCTCTGAAGAATGGGATGTCGACGACGATGATGCTGAGGAGGAAGCGGAAGAGGTAAATGGCCGTCGATGGATGATATGCTGATGACGCGGCAGGCATTGCCCGTCTCGTAGTGAGATTGATGAGGAGAGTTTGGATTGTTAAATCTCTTTATTCAACTCATTTTCTTCTAGCTTGCCTTGTAATCTTTTCCATATAACGAAATATATTTATATTTGTAGTCGACACATTTTTTATCCAAGAACTAATCGTCAGCCGACTGAAAAAAAACGATTCGTTCAGTCGATCTTATTATTAGCCGCTGGATGGGAGATCGAATGGTTCAAACGTCGTCTTCAACCTCCGATCCTCTCCAGCACCCCACAGAAAATGAGTGCTTGCTCTCCTAATCCTAAGTAACCTCCACGCTCCCCTGTCTGCTCCCCTCCACCGGACCTCGCCAGAGTTGAGCATTGACTGAGAAAGTGAGAGGAACCGGCCCAAATTTTGAGGCAGATAGTCAACCGATTAGTGATGAACCGGCCCAAATTTTGGGGCAGGGTTCCGCTAACGTGAGCCAGGGTCACTGACCCATGGGCCCGCCAGACTTTTGGCCTCCCGCTCAAACTGGCTGCTGGGCAGCGCGCACTGGGCATTCGAATTTCGTTCGCGGATGCGCGAAATAGGGAAATGTCAGTTTTCTGCCTGTCGTCCCGAACGCTTTCATGTCTCCGCGAAGGGTATTTTAGGAAAGTACCTCCGGCAACTCTTAAAATATCCCCATCCTTCTCCTGGACAGATCCATCCCCTAGTTCAAAAGAAAAAGAAAGAGAAAAAAAACAGAGCCATCCACTGTCCCCAACTCTTTTTCTCGTCGCACCATTGCTGCGATCCCCAATTCCCCCCCCCCCCCCTCATTTGTCGCCCCGTACTCCCTGGTCGCCCATTCCCGACTCTCCTTGCCGTTTCTCTCGGCCCCCTTTTTCCCGGAGCGGAACCACCGATGGCCCGTCGTCCTCGCAAGACTCCGACGACACCAGTGGCGAAGTCGGGACTGAAGCGGAAGCATAAAGGTACTTGTTTTCCTTATTTCGTAGGCACAAGCGAAACACTTCATACTCGTTTAGGTCGTATGTGATTGTTTGTGGGATGCGGTGAGTGCTGTGCAATGCTGAGTTCATAAGTATGTAGCTTGGGTCCGTTTTGTTGAGCTCCAGATCCAGAAAAAAATACAGATCTGGAGCGGCGATCTGTGGTTGCCTGATGTCGCCACTTTGATGTTGTTTTGGACTTAAAAATGTAGGTTAAATTACTTCATTGCAAGCAGCCTGGTAGTTCCATTACATTAACTGCATCATCCTTTCTCATTCGAATGCTTGAACCATGATGATAATCTGTATTTACTTGAGTAGTATACTATTATTTTAAGCTTATTACCCAAACAGTACAGCTCTAAACCTGATGATTATGCTTCTGAATGTATTCATCAAAATGCACTGCAACCCTAAATAAAGCTTTTTGCACAGTACAGCTACATACTTTGATTACATTCATTTGACTTCGCTTCTATTTGCATGTGGAAGGAACAACAATTAAAGGAGACCTACCAGCCGAAGGCCTGTTAGAGATGCGGTCAAGCCCCTTCCAGAAGGTATCACAACGTCAAATTGCATCAATTTTATATCTTATGAACACTGTTAATGGCTTCTTTCAATGTAAAGCATACTCTATCAGATCACCTCATCTTACCATAATGCACCATGTGCAGGAAAAGCGTGTGACAATGCAACAGAAGAGTGAGGAGGTCGAATCGACAGGGTCTTTGTGCTACATCTCTGTGGTAAAAAGCTAAAGGAACGATGCCTCAGATAACCAATCACGAAAGCTCCATTTCATTTGTCGTTGCAAGCTTATCGTTTACATTTTTGTTCGTATCTTTCCAGAAGAAAGAGATGCAACGGGCAGCGGAGGTGACCGGATCTGATACTTTTGAGGATAACCAGGAACCTTTCGTAAGTCGTTGTCCCATACTCCCATTTTATCTCATCTTGCACATTTGGTACACTTCAGGCAGTCTTAGTACATGATTGAAATCTGAGTTGACGATCTTTATTTGCCAGGATGTTGATAAGTAGCTGGCCCTCAAGCTGTGGGATCTGGTACAGTTGTTGAAGTTGTGGGCATTAAGTTGTGGTCGCAACCTCCATCAAGCGCTTCGACCGTTTACTACAAGAGTTGGCAACGTTGGAGGAGGAGTTAAAAGAAGTAGCTGCAGCAATGAAATCTAATTGCGATGAGATTGAACGGATGAACAGCCATTACCATGCCGGGAGGCGGAGGATGGAGAAGCAAACTGAAGCTGCCAATGCCCGCGTGAAAAAACTGCTGAAGCTCCGTCACCGGCGACTGGAGTCCTGTACAAACTGTATACTGAAATCTTAAGTATGCTCTCCTTACCCTTTGGTCATGCGATGGATGTAATTTTGTTAGTTGTTATTTGGGATTATGCCTCACGGTACATGTTTATGAACCGTCAACTAGAAGCTTGTATATATATTCTATCATTTCTGTTCTGTCATCTGTGTGACATCAATTCCAATATAAATGAGTTTTGGGATTGTAATTGGACAAAGAAATGGGCCAGCAGCAAAATAGCAACCTAGCCCAGCTGTTGTATGAACGGAAACAAATTACGTGTATGGTCTATAAACGCAACGGCCCAATAGTACGCTGGGCTTGAAACAAATTCTGACGAAATGCGCACTGACATGTGGGCCCGGCCCTTTGAAGCTCACTACTAAACAGTAACAAACGGCCCACTATTGGTGGGACCCACCATCAATCCTGGCCCTACATGTCAGCTGAAATTGTAACAAAAATGGCCCATCTTGTGTGGGACCTACCATATTTGTTGGGCCTACATGCTGCTGAAACAGTAACAAAACGGCCCAGCTGAAATTGGGCCGTTAGTGGACCAAATCACGATTTATGACGAGTGTCAGCAGCCACATCGGATCGCCATCCGACGTGGCCAGTGGCTAGGTTCGGCCCAGTTTATGACGAATGAGCAACCATCACCATCCTGTGGTCTGTGTCTAAAAAAGGTCATAAATCACGACTGACCACGCTCGACTGCTGATGGACCCTAAAAGGTCATAAATCGCGATTTATGACGAAACATTCGTCACTACAAGCAGTCTGTGACGCGATAAAAATATCACTAATCAGCATATCTGTTCTAGTGGGCGCGCGGAGCAGGGCCTGGAGCGCCCGGTGGGCAGGCGGAGGCAGGCCGACGCGGTCGGGTTAGGGCGGGCGCGCGCGCACGCATGAGGACATGCAGGCCCCACCTGAGTTTTGCGGAGGAAGAGAATGGTGATGTGACATCCCGGCCCATTTGAGATTAGGCCTTAGTGGCCCATGTGCACTAGTGTGCATGAGGGGGTGGGATTTAGTCCCACCTTGCTAATCTAGTAGGGGGAAGGCCAACATATAAGCCTAGGTTGTCCACCATCCATCACCATGGGTTAACCCTTTTACGCGAAGCGAGGCCGAAAACGTAAAAAGTGGTGGGTTAGACTGGGGTCGGCACAGAAATATGAGCTGGCCCAGCCAGGTGGCAGTCTGGGATGTTACAAATGGTATCAGAGCCGACCCTCGCGGTTGCACGGGCGTGTGGGCCAGGGTTGCAGACATATGGCGCATGGCGTGTGTGGGCCCCGTGAGTGGGACACGGCATGGCATATGGGCTGATACTGGACACAGACGTGTGCCAAGAGGGGAGCTTTCCTGGTCCTTTGCCCGCAATGGTGTGTTGCGCTGGTATTCCCGACGAGGACGTCGGTTCCTTTGAGGGGGGGTGTTTGTGACATCCCGACCCATTTGAGATTAGGCCTTAGTGGCCCTTGTGCACTAGTGTGCATAAGGGGGGGGGGGGGGGGATTTAGTCCCACCTTGCTAATCTAGTGGGGGAAAGCCAACATATAAACCTAGGTTGTCCATCATCCATCACCTTGGGTTAACCCTTTTACGCGAAGCGAGGCCGAAAGCGTAAAAGGTGGTGGGTTACAGTGGGGTCCGCACAAAAATGTGAGCTGGCCCAGCCAGGTGGTAGTCTGGGATGTTACAGGTGACGCACCTGAACTCGGAAGGAAAATCTAAACTAATAAAGCACGAGTTGAGAGACCAATGTCCTCCCACCTAAATTTTGTGTACCCTTATCTATACCCACCCTTGATCTAATTGGGTCCACCACCTCTTTACCCTTGATCTCAATCCCTCAACTCCTGCATGCGGGCCCGTAACGTTAGCAAACAATGTGTTACACCCTTGTTACGTTGAAATCATACGCTGGAGGGTTACGCTCGGCCTCCCTCCGAGGATTTTTTCTCACCGATTTCTGCACCCACCCAGCCACCCGACCCACGCCCTGGAAATCTGGTTTTTGATTGTCTCCGGTTACCAAATTGTCAAACGCTACCAAATCGGCCCTTCACGATCTCCGCCTTCTTCGTCGATTCTGCGGCAAGGCGCAGCCAGGGCGCGGCGCAGCGCCACCACCGCCACAATCTCCACCACGACGCCAGGGCGCAGCGCGACCGCGAAGAGATTGATTTGAGTTCGATCTGCTGACGACGACGACGTGGAGCCTCCTCCTGTCCTCCTTGACGACGAGGTCAATCTGCGGCGGCGTGACCACGACGACGGTGCGCATTGCGAACACGACGGCAACATTTTAATGATGGTGTGCGTGGGCTGGATCTGCAGCGAGCGACACGCCGTGGATCTGATCATCTGAGACGAACTCGTCTCCCCCGCCACGACGAGGTCGTCTCCTCCGCGTTCGCAAGTCGAAACCGTCAACCCAGGATCTGACGTGCAGCCGCCGCCGCCGTCGACCTCCCCGACACTGAACCACCGTCGCCTTCCAGACACTAGGCTGGCCCAATCCACGTCCTCGAGCTGTCCATGATTCAATGGTTGAGGTAACTCCGCTGCTGTCGTCGATTTCCTCAGGTTCCCAAGTGATTTTCTTGCCTGCATGTTGATATTTCTTGCCCGCATGTTGATAGGATAGCAATCCATCCTTTTCTTTCAAGCTTTAAGGGTTGCAGTAAGAATTGGTTGCGAACAACATAAGATTTTCCGACTGCAGCAAAAGCACTGACCCACTAACAATTTTTTTCATATTAATTCAGATATCCTGCCCTAGCAGATTGGATAGAATAAAGGTTGGCGTCTTCCCCTTTCATGTGTTTACTGCACAAATTTTGTGAAATCATCGCTGTTAATGAAAGAATGGAGCGTAGCTTTCCCATCATGCAAACACTTAGCAGAAAAATATTGATTACTTTGTATAGCCAAATTGTTTGGGCTGAAATATGGTTGGTTGTGATGTTCGAATTTATCCTTGTAATTTTGAGAGATGACACATAGGACATTTCCATCCAGGCTTGGACCAATTTTTGCGACACAAGATGTTCTTGTGAGTGTTGACTACGATACCTGACATTGCTCATATTTTAAATTTCGTTTTTTGTAGTACAAGTGTTAATTTGGGTGAAGCTTCATTCCTTGGATAAAATTTATTTTTTATATAATATTTTGATCGCTTCATCACAAAATAAAAGTATGGTATTTTCAACTAATTCACAGCAACATGCCGTGAATTTGTTCGCTATAAAAGATGTGCACCGAATCATCTGATGATAGTTTTAATAAGAGCATGAAACTTCAACTAGCTTTGTCAGCTGAAAGAGCATGTGGTGATCAACAAACTAAATATTTATAATTGTGATTCTATGGATATATTCATTGCAGGCCTACTTGAGTTCAGGGAGGTTAAACAAGCAGTAGCAGGGACCTCAAGTAGATGGAGGTGAGTAAATAGACTTAAATAGTACTTATATATAGCATCTTCTTAATGCAATGGCCATCATTGTGCAGATCATTGGTTCTTTGCCAAATCAAGTTTAGGTAAACCAAAGTAAGCGCAACCTTTATATGGAACAACGAACAACCACAACATGAAAGCATTTCAAATTGAACGGGTTTTAAAATGCTAACATTGCCTTTCTCATGTTTGCATTTTAATATTCACTAACTTATCAGACCATCAGAAGTCAAAACTGTCCTGGCCTATCTGAAATATATTATTCTGAGCTGGTTAGGAACAAATGGAGCATGTTATAACTATAATTTTTAAATGTTTTGCTTCACCAAACTGAACATGAAAAGATCCTGTCATAATTAGCCTGATTCTGAAGCCTTGTTTTCGGATTGTCAACTGGATGCATCATGCCTTCTCCTAATTAATGGTCTGAGACTGCCAAGTAACAATGATCACTTACTGAACTATTTATTTTGCAAAGGTCGTAACTTCTTATAGATCACCAGCCATATAAAAAATTATTGTGGTGTCTTTACATCTAACGATGCCTCTGAGGTAGGATTTAAAGTATTATTGTGGGACATCCCAGGTGTTGCTCAACTATTTAGAAATATGTAGAGTGTTCTCTAACAGTTACCTAAGGAGTTTAGAAATATTATTCATGAAGAAAACGCCTCTTTATATTTCTATAGCAATGTTCTCTCAGCATTGGAAATAGTAAATAATCAGTATTGGAAATAGTAAATAATAAAATTTATTTTTATCTGCTCGTGTTGGTGATTGCCCGTGTAATATATGATAATGGCAGGCATGAGATTATCCAGGAGAGCAACACACTGCCATTAGTGGATGATGCTTGATTTTCTTTATAGTACCAGATTCGTACACTTTATGTTCCTTTTTCTCCTATGACAATTGGTTTCCAGATTAAAAAAGGCTTGCATTAATTATCTTCTCGTAAAAGAATTTCAATTGTACATGAGACACAGACCACCAAAATGTTTGTGTGTGTAGGATAGCACCCTGAACCTGCTCTACATCAATGAGTATCTTTTGTATTTATGCCCCACATCACAAAGAGTTTGAGTTGATCCTCTGCCTGCCGCACAGCTTTCCTGACATTTACCATCACTAAGAGTATCCCTTGAGCCAGGAGGTGCTGGCTTTAATTTGCAGTTTCGGCAAGGGGATTGAATCGTTGGTTTTGTTCTCTCCGTTCGTAAGATTCTTGTTGGAACTGAAAAGTATTACATCTAATTCCAACAGAAGGCTCGATTAAGGCCCGCTTCTAATTGCTTCTTTATTATTTTCAAATGTACAAACTGGAACACAATTGCTTCTAATTCTTTTTGGCATCTTTTGTGGGGTGTTAAATCCTGGTACACAAATTCAAGTTATTATATGGTACACAATGTGAGCCTTGTATGAAGTGATCTATTTTTCATGTATAAATTTTAGCATAAAATCTATGCCCTCCTTTTTTTTTTTGCAAGGGGGAAATGAGATTTTATTAGATCATGACAGGGATACATTCAGCATCAGCGATGACAGGGATACATTTAGCATAAAATGTATGCCCTCTTATGCGCAACTGCAGATCTACCATCTGTTGTTGTGTATTTATTATTTTTGTACCATCTGCAGTATTAGGTTTATCTTGATCTTACAGCTAAACATCGCTGAATGGCTGGCAGGTTCACTATTTTTGGCCTCTCACTTCTGACACTCGAAGCTTGTATGAGGCTACATGGCATGACATAATTTATGTTAGTGCACCTGCAGTTTGGAAGTTTAACCAATGTGATGTTATGGCTTCCGAGATGTACTCAGTTGTTGAACCCATATGGTATTCTGTTTCTACAAACTTACAAAAGCCTTGCCAAAGGTACGCATGTATCACATCCTGCTAACTAGATTCAGAACTTTAAACTCTATTATCGTAAATTATGGAAGAACCTGGTAATAGACCACTGGAAAGAAGGGCAGCATCCACTTTTGCTTGCACAGTATCACATCATATTTTGCATTATTAAGTCAGTGGTCTCAGTGTTTTATTTTGCAAGAGTAGGGTACCGAATCAAAGCACTGTCATGTTACTTAAACAATAACATGTATCCTGTATGCTGCCAATGCATATACTTCTCAATTAATTTGTGTGCTTATTTTCAAATGCTGCTATGCAAGTACTTATAACAAAGCATTAAAATGCCTCTTGGGTTGCAGGTACTGACAGGCTTATGGCAGGGGAATGGCTAAGTAAAATATAAGACGACGCAACTCACTGTGCTAATCGCCAGACAAGTGAATTGGGTGCAGAAGAACAGAGGGAATGCCCAAACTGCAAGCATTACACTAATAACAGTGATGTAAGCACATTTGATCTGTCTGTACTTTTGAGTGTGGGTGGCAAAGAAGCAACATGATCTTATTTCTGATGTCATCTCTTTGGTTCGTCACACGTCACTGTTCTCAGGAGTGGTCGCCTGATTATGATTTGCTGTAGATAATTTGTATATGGGAGTTAAATTTGTCGTAGTATTACCGTTTGTGTCCTGCACCCTTTCATCAACAAGGGTATTTTCCAAGTTGCCCTATTTATATCCTTGTTTTCTGGGGAATCGCTGCTGCTATCCTTAATATGATCACCTTCTATGTCAATGCTTTGTTCAGGGTTTTACCTCTACTTTTTTTTTAACCTTGTTTGATTATTTTCCTCTCTTTAAATAAAGGAGGAAGCTTGATCCATAAGTTACAGTAACTTGCCTGCTGAGTAAACTGGTGGAACCCAATTTATTTGTTTAGCTAAGACCCTCCTAATTTAACCTAAAACATAAGCTGTTGCTTTCTCATTAAGGCCCTTCCGCCCATTTGTCGTTGGTTGCAGGTGTCGGCTATAACAAGAGACTTTCATAATTGATTGAAAAGAAAATAAATAAATCTGTCAAATTGATGATTTCCGTGCTATGTTGTCTATTCTCTATAATTTTTTGCATAGCTGATCTGTTGTAGCTCCCATAAATACATAAATCTAACAAACAAATAGTACTCAGCTTACAACACTGGGCCACAAAAGAAAGTTGAAATTGGTTAAGGGTGTCTGATTGGAGTATACGTGGCCTTCAGGTGGGGATTGAGAATAAATCACATGGTACATTTCTCCTATTTTCCTTATTTCTGGCAAATCAATATACTGGAGCAGGTATTGGGTTTCCATGTAATAAAAATTATGTATCACGACTTATTTTAATGTGATTATTTGAACAATGTAACTAAATATTTTATTTATTGTTGTTTTTTCTTTTCACATAATTATTAGAAATATTTTCGTGTGTGCGTGTCGCACAGACAAAGTAACTTGGTCGATATTCGCGTGATGCTGGTTAAAATTACACTTATCAAAATGGAAGGTAGGTTGTCCTGGCACCATGGTAAAGAAAAACATTGATAGAAGGTTCTTTATTTTAACTATACAAAATGGTTGATATCTTTGATCTTAGAAGGTGCACCATAGTCATAATAGCATTACATTTCGCCACTGCATCACATCATATTTGAATGTGATTATCCGAACAATATAATTATATATTTAATCTATTTATTGATCGTGATATCATATAACAACCTCAAATTATGTCATGTTGCCGAAACATATTCGCGCAACTGTGGAGAGCGGGCACAGTAACTATGTTGATAAATATTTGCGTGCATGTGCGTGTCGCACATGCATTTGTACTAGTACTAATAAAGAGTAATAAGTATAAATAAAAGAAGACTTTCCTATTCTTTTTTCGTGGCAACTGCGGCCAGGATCCTTCGCCTTCCTATCAACGCTGGCATGTCCCACCTACTCGTGGTCCTCCTTGACTTGCCTTTGTGCCGCATGTCCCCGACACGCCACTATCACAATGAATAATTTCATGGTAAGAGATGTTTTCCTTGATATAATTAGCTATTCAGTGTGGCAGATCCTGTGTTTAATGAATTATATTGCATAAAATAGCAAAGCATAAATGTTGTCTCTACTATTTTTAGACTCAAATATTTATTGTTGCACAAAAAAAGACTCAAATATTTATTAATAAAATATTTACAATAAAGAATGCATGTTGTCTATCTACTATTTATATGTGTCCTGTACATGTGCGACATGTTAGATCAGAATAGTTAGAGATTGTTGAGTATTCTTTCTTCTGAAACAGTTTTTCCTGATTGAGCAGTGAATGAAATTTATCCCTAAACAATGAGGGAATTTGTGCATCTCGTTATTCTAGCCTGTGTAGTCCCGTGGTGTAATTTGGGGACAGCATCAGGATATTATGAGCACCCGAGGAAGCTACCAAAGTATCGTGATGTTGCCACCTTGAACAGTAGCTCTGGACTGAGCGGTGGCATGAGCAAGTCAGACGATGCTACATATGTATGTTTCACATAATGCCCATTTTGTCTGTCAACTTATATAGCGCTCTGATGAAATTCCTCCTTGCAGTTTGCACTATACAAAACATTTGGAATTGCTGCTACCTATTTTGGTGCCACGGCCACATTTGATGTTCAGGGTTTCCCAGACATCAAGGATACGGAGGCCTCATCTGGTAAAATTTGGATACAAAACTATGATAATAAGGATGCAAGTACCTTAAATTCTTTGCAAGCAGGATGGCAGGTAACGGAGCATGTGTTATTTTGACTATGAACTTGTATTACAGTTCGCTATATTTTGCTGCTCATATATATAGAAATTTTTTTAGATCAAACCCAGCGTATATGGCGACAGTAAAACACATTTCTTTATTTACTGGACGGTATGGTTAAATCTTTACTTGATATTCATTTTATTTTATTTCTCTTGATGGATCTAAGAACAACCCTGCACTCATTCTGTTATCAGGCTGATGCAGGCAAAACAACAGGATGTTTTGACCTGAAGTGTGTAGGATTCGTACCTGTAAATGGAGCTCCTATTACTCCTGGAGATACTTTGGAGCCTGCTAATGGACAGAAGAAAATATCCGCGAAAATATTTAAGGTAGAATTGGGAATATGCCTATTAAAAGTACTTTGGCCATATATATTAGTTATCTGACATGTAGAAAGTTGCGCGTACGGATCACAACATGTGACACTCAATATCCTTTGTTAGTTGCTTCATAAAACTTCCAACACTTCTTATTTCATACCCTATGAACATGGATGTTGTGGAAATAGTGCTTGCCGCACTCTCTGCTTTGTTATTGCAAGCGTAAGGCGTAAGCTATGTTGTCTTACTGCAGTTGTATTCAGTAAAAATAAGAAACAATATATGATACGGAGTTCTTGGAAAGATTGCTACTTTGCCTTCTTATATTACAGAAGTATAACTGATTGTGTACAATAGAGATTTATGTTTTAATGGCTATGTTGAAAAACTTTGTATTTTTGTTGTAGAATAAAGATGATGGAGATTGGTGGCTATACTACGGATCAGAGATAAACAATCTTAGGCCAGTGGGGTATTGGCCAAAAAGTCTATTTACAAATATGCAATATCATGCTTCACAAATAGGATGGGGTGGGGTAACTCATGCCAACAGTAAAGAATCTAGCCCGCCAATGGGAAATGGCCAATGGCCTGGGGAAACTTCAGCATCTGTTCAGAATATTCAATATGTAGACTCCCGTGGGCAAGTGAGTGCTCCCACTGGATGGATTCTATCCCTCGGTGCTTTTGCACCAAACAAAAAATGCTATCAAGTGAGCCCAATTGAGGGAAACAAGTTCTACTATGGGGGTCCAGGTGGCTGTAAAAATTAGGAAAAGAATGAACTGGCAATAAAACCACTAATTGTTTTCTAGAATTATGTATGTTGTGTTCTCATGCTTTCAATGTGTCATTTTGGGTTCTTATATTTGAGGTTATTTTCAATGATGAGGAATTTTTATTTAGAGTGAATTTCATAAATCCCCGGGTTTTGTGGTCTTTGTTACACAAAACCCCGAACATTTTGGTTTATGTCACTTAACCTCGGGTATTCTGGTCAAATTGTTTCATAAACCCTCACCCCTATAAATCTTATCTATGGATTCTACTTTAATTTTTGAATATTACATAGTCGTGCATCCAACTAAATGGTTTGTTAGTCAAATTAATTACTGAAATTGCATCATCAAAGCACAAAGATATAATTCACATGTCATATATCCATGGCTATTTTTGAAAAAGGTAGGGTTTTGTGAAACAATATGACCATAAAACATGAGGTTAAACGGCACAAGCCAAAATATATGTGGTTTTGTGAGACAAAAACCATAACACATGTGGTTTTACGAAATTTACTCTTTTATTTACTGTAAATGAACTATTCAACACAAATACGCAAACAAAAATTTGGAGACATCAATGTAGGTTAAAAAATTTATCTTCATGGCAGGCGCTCACTCCGTTCACTTTCTCGACGGCATATATTCTGATGTGATATCGTGGATAACAAAATATAAAGGAATGGAATTAGGGAAAATTCTCCTCTTTTTTTCACATGATTTTGTTCTTCATTGATCATCTCTTGTTGCCTCCCACCATCAACTTCTCTTGAAGCCCGTTTGTTGGGGAGATGTCCCATGGTCCCTACCAAACTCATAGACAAGCCTACGAAGAGTACTTAGTTACCTATGATGGGTATTTAGTTACCTATGAAGGGTTCTTTTGTAATACACTATGTAACATTGTGGGTCAGGTCTATAAATAGCACCAGACCCCTACTGTAATTAACGACAAGGGTTTTTGGGGCCACAAGCCACTGAACAAATTTACTCCGTTCCAGATTTCGTGTCTGCTCAGCACCCTCCATCCGACACTCCCCGACATTCACGAGATTGGAGGGCTTCGCTCCCCCCCCCCCCCCCCCCCAACATTTGGCGCCGACCAAGGGGATCGAACCCATGACCACAATGAGAAGAGAAGCCTTCTCCATAACAACGAGAAGCCTTCTCCATGACAATGAGAAGCCTTCTACACTACGATAAGAAGAGAATCCTTCATCATGACGATGAGAAGCCTTCTCACGACAACGAGAAGCCTTTGTCGTAATGCTACGGAGCCTCCCTGTGACGATGAGAAGCCTCGCCTCGACATCAAGAAGCCTTCTCCATGATGATGAGAAGCCTTCTTCATTACGATGAAAAGAGAAACCCTTCTCCATGATGATGAGAAGCCTTCTCCATAATGACGAGAAGCCTTGTCCTTGACGATGAGAAGCCTTCTCCGCTACGATGAAAAGAGAAGCCTTCTCGTGATGATGAGAAGCCTTCTCCATAACGACGAGAAGCCTTCTCCTTGACGATGAGAAGCCTTCTTCACTACGATGAAAAGAGAAGCCTTCTCCATGATGATGAGAAGCCTTCTCCATAACGACTTGAAGCCTTCTCCTTGATGATGAGAAGCCTTCTTTACTACGACGAAAAGAGAAGACTTCTTCACTACGATGAGAAGAGAAGCCTTCTCTAGTTACTAAACTGCAGGGATACAACCATTTTTTCCATATTCCTCTATCTTTTTTTTGAGCATGTGGCCATGTTGGAATCAAATCATGTATGCATTATTTCTTATTATTATCTCCACTGTAAATGTATGAAGTTTATAGATTGACAACTCTTCTACTCGATGGTGTAGCTTTACAGTATCAGCTTTATGGCTTTCCTACTTCTTGCAGCTAGAAGGTTACACAAACACTCACAACATCACAAATCATTTTAGCCTGTCAATTTTTGGTAATCTTGATACTGCATCTTGCCCATGTTGGGGGAACGGGATCCCTTGTAGGTGATGCGTAGTCCCCAATGGGTTATAGATGTCTTGTCCAGGTGAGGCGAAGCCCTCCGAGCGTATCTTGATGTGTCTTGTTCTCCTGTGCGAAGCCCTCCTACCTGTCCGCATTTGCTGGACGAAGGTGAGCACCCAGGCTATACCCTTAGGTCTCCCTTGATGTTGTTTGGCGAAGCTCTTTGTCGCCTGCGGAGCTGGGCGAAGAGTGTTGACACGATTGAGATTCTTAGACAACATAAATGATGTATTTGGCTCGTGGCCCCAAAAACCGATGTCCGTTACAGGATCCCCTCCTCCATATTTATAGAGGAAAGAAGGTTCGTAATTACAACTAGGTCCTTAACCAACTCTATCACGTCTCTCTGCAGTCAGCTTTACTTGTCCCCCATAGGTAGCCCCTTCGCGATTATCCTGGTAGCCTTCGCTCACGTCAGGATCCTTCGGAAGTGTCAGGAGGCCTTCGGCATTATCTCCAATATCAGCCCTCAACTGTTGATGAATTAGGTTTTACCGTAATCAGACAGTTTTACTTTTTTTACTGGATTTTTGTCTTGTGCCTTCCTAACTCTTCCACGTGCTTGTCGTTTTTTGTTGTACCTTTATCTCGACTTTCAATGTACGTTTTTTCCCTATATATCCAACGTCTGGTGGCCATGGAGTTTTCACCTTGAACCGGCTTTTTACTCTTGAGATCCCTTCACTTCTGCTTTTGCTATTATTTGTTTTCACGACGGGAGACACTTTCCTTTCATATTTCTTCAAGATGTCTGGCCACCAAAGGTCTAATGAGGAGGGTGCGAGAAAGAAACCGAAGATTTCTAAATCCTCTTCCAAAATCGACTCTGAAAAAGTTTCTCGCGAAGGCAGTTTGCAAAGCTCAAATGCTCCTGCTGTTGCCGCCCTTCCTTTGAAGTCTTCTGGTGGACCTATTGCTCCGGCTAAGCCATCCATCTCTTACAATGCTCCCACTATGGTTTTGTTTATGGATGTTATCAGAAAACTGCCAAGTAGAAGTCAATCTTCTTCTGCAAAAAACGCTTTGGATGTTGCCAAGGATGTCATTTCAAAAAGTTCTTCTGAGCCTGTGAAGAATGTCTTTTCCACTTCAGCCGATGATGGTAAGACTAGTGCCTCAAAGAAGGCTAAGATCCAGGACAAGAGTCCGGCTCCTTGTCTTGATGTGTCTGAGAGCGCTGGTTTGAAGGCTAAGATCCTGGATAAGGTTCAGGAAAAAGGTCCTGGAGCTTCTACTGAGGCTAAGATCCAGGACAAGGATGGAGGCGAAGCTGCTGCTCTAGGTCGTTTGTCACCGAATAGTTTGTCTGAGCTTCGCTTAATGGCCGCTAACTTGGGACCTCTTTGTGATCATTCAGGGTCCAGCTTCCAGATGAGCCCCATATTCAACATCGGGGTGCGCTTAGCCCCTCAGCAGGAGGTGAACTTTTTGTCCATTCTATCTTTGAAGCAATGCAGGAAGAATTTCTTCCTTTTGATGTGACTTTTGATTCAGCTGAGGTTACTGTGGCCCCTTCGCTTGCTTGTGACGAGGTGCCACCAAACACCTTTGTCATGATTGCTCAAGTTGTTGAGCCCTTCGTCGCTGTTCCTGAAAGAATTCGCTTGAATTCGCCTTCCTCAAGTGGAGGATGAATTAGTGAAACAAGGCGGTGATGCCTTGTATAAATCTTTGATCTCTTCGCAAGTGAGGGTAAATTTCTTTTGTATTCAATTGTCTTGAAAATATTGTCAGCTGACGTTGCTTTTTTCTTTGTGTTTCAGTCGCTTGCTGTTACCCATGCTTTCCTTCGTCAGTATGGGGAGCTTAGTCATCTGAAGATGACATCTGAAGATGAACCGAGATATCCGCTGAGTTGGGTGAGGATGCTTCGGTCGAGCACCGCCAGGCTTGACTTTCTACCAACATCCCGTATGTTGTCAAAGCCTGCAAGAGTTTTTCGACAAATGCCATATATCTTGCCATTCGGGACCTTCTCTACTCCTTGAAGTTGGCGGTAGTGATGCCTTGTCGAAGGCTGTCAGTGACTCCTTCTCTTTAAGCTCTCTACTAATGCCATTCCAAAAAATTGCTTGATGTTCTTGTTAAGTTTTCTGATCATATCGACGATGCTTTCTGGACCAGGGCCTCAGCTATTGGCCAGCAACCTCAGGACGAGGTATAATTTTTCTTTTTTGGTTTGTAAGTGTGCTTACTCCTTTGAACTTGTATTTGATGTGTGTGTACTGCGAATGTCTTGTAAACTATTAATTTTCAGTTTTGTCTACTGTTGGTATTTCTTAACGTCACAGATAAATCCGCAAGCGTACGGAGAATACCGTTGTAGCACTTCACCCGTGAGTATTCAAGGGTATCGTTATTTATATTATCCCAAGGGAACGGAGTGGAATTATCTACTAGTCTAGCTGGTCCAAGGACACGAGGAAGGATGGTAGGTAAGGGTAGAGAGGATTCCTATGGATGAAGTTCTATCTGGAACAAGGAAGAGTAGACACCGCAGGGCTGTCACCACCTACCGGCAAACTCCCCTACTAGGACACGTGACACTAGGGCTATTAAGTCCCTAGGCCAGTCCTAGGGTCACGTGACAACAAGGCAATTAAGTCCTCGCTGCCAGACCGATTCCAAGAAGTCAATTCCCTAGAACAGAAAGGACTAAGCACAGCAGGGCTGTCACCACCTACTGGCAACCCTCTCCTAGGACATGTGACACCAGGGCTATTAAGTCCCTATGCCAGTCCCAAGGTCACGTGACAGCAAGGCAATCAAGTCCTCCCTGCCAGACCTATTTTAGTTCACAAGACTAAAGATAAATTCTGCCTCTAAATGCTTACTTGAATAGAACGATGATCATGCAAGCAAGTAAAGGAAGAACTTATACTAGAATAGAAACATACAATCCAAAAGGAAATCGAGAGTACTTACTTGTAATGAAGATAAACGACAAACGAACGATGAACGAACGACGAACGAACGATGAACGAAGAACGAACGACGAACGAACGATGAACGAACGAAGAACACTTCACTATAAATAAGTATCCCCCAAGATACAAGATTTGGGCCAAGTCCTCACAAAGGGAGAACTACCCTTCTCTCCTACCCTACTCTCTCCCTACTCTACTAGTGTACAAATGGCTCTAGGCCCTTAGGAGTGGAATGAGGCTCTCTTTCTTGTGTGTTCTTGAGGGGAGGGGGTACCCCTCTATTTATAGTCTTGAGTAGGTCGGTTTGGGGGCCTCCACCGCCTCAATGCACCGTCTCAACGCATTAAATGCAGGCATAACCGACATCAGGAAGGCGGTGGCGACCAGCCAGAGAAAGATGGGCCAGATTGGCCACTGTAGCAGGTCGGCCGACCTCACTGTAGCAGGTCGGCCGACCCCCCCTTGGCCCATTTGGCCTTGGGTTTTGGCCGAGGGGTCCTCCTTGATGTCTTGTTCAATGATCTTCGTGCATTGGCCCAAGTTGGTTGAGTTTTGTATAACTTTTGATCCATATCTTGTTGGGCTGCCTGTGCTGATTTTCTCGGAGTGATGTGTTGTGGCCTTCTTGATGTGAATTCCCTCCTTTTGATATGAAATGTACCTGCACTCACAAATTCACCAACACTCGTGGAAATCGTTAGTAATAAACTCCTACCACTATGTTTAGTGTTCATTTTATTTCTTTTATGCAGGTAATTGACGGTCAAAAGTGGTACTTAAGGGCCGTCAACATCTACTTCGGATTATTTTATAGGATTCATCTGATGTTTCTTTGAGCGAATGCCTTTGTAAAGTCTTTGTTTCTTATTTTGTACAGTTCTTATTAATGAAAATGAAATCAGTAGGGGCCTTCCCTCCTGTTTCGTCCAAAAAAAAAATTACGACCCCGGAACATCTTTCTAAGAAGTCAGTTCCTCGAGAGCCTCCGATTGAGATTTTTAGCTCACCTTCGGAGATCCACTTGGCTAGTGATCCGGATCCCGCTTCTCCTGTTAGATGGAGTGAAGCTGCTTCGTCATTTCCTCCGGGTAGTTTTGTGGCAGTTTGTAGATTTTTTGAGGAAGACTCTAATTCTTCCAGAGGGCGTTGTAGTCGTGGGAGGCGAGGGTCTCATGGACGCCGCTCACAAGCAGGTTCTTCATCGGCCCGAGGTCTTACTCGGAATAAGCGTGGAAATCAAGATCATCGTTGTGCTTTTAATCTTGATGGAGGCTCGTCATCGAACTTCGATGCTGCTTCGAGCATTAAGCGAATGGTTTCTTCTGGAGTTGTAGACTCTATTTTTCAGAAGCCTTATTCACCTTCGTGTGGATATGACTTCGACGTGTTTGAAATTGTTTGTGATATGTTGATAGAGTTAGGACTTATTGTGAAGAAGGAACCCGACGAAGGTTCCCCTTAACATTGTCTTCTGTATCATTCTGAAGTTGTTTTAAAGAAGTCTCGTGATATGCTTCGCTTGAGAGTCGGCTTTTTTAATATATCGTTATCGCTGTGACTTGCTTTTGCGCGATGACCTTATGTTTTCTTTTGAGTCATTAGTTTTTGCGCCTATTTTTGAGACGTTACTTTGTTGATTGAGTGAAGGCCTTTCTCTGGCCTTAAGTCTTTTTTGAAGGTTAAAATTTTCTTCCATGCTAGGAAGAAAAAATTATTAACTTCGCCAATTTAGCGTTGTCTTTGCTTTTATTGGTACTATTTTGGAGCCCTTCTCTTACAGTAGTTTCTTCTGTTAGGGAAAGGTTTGGCTTCTTATATTAGCTCACTTTGTTCCCTTCGATTCGTTTCTAGAGACTTGTATCGTTGCTCCAAGACTTTTGATGATAAAAATTGACTATAAAATTGTGTTACAGTTTTAGAGGGTGCCTCGTTAAAAAACCTCACAGACCAATCGTACAACTGGAGTAACAAAATAGTGGTCACCGGCCAAACTAGTTACATGTCAACCAAAGTAGAGAAAGAAAGTTTCTAATCACAGGTCTAGTCAGTAAGCAAATTAAATGAACCTCCTTGTTGAGCTACTGTCAAACTACAAAACAAAAGGGCATATGATCACCAGCGCCAGCGCGAGCCTCTTATCTCCTTCAAGTAGCATTTTATACGTTTCGTTTTTCTGCAACAAAATACGAAAAACCACCACATATAGAAAACATGAGTTTGAGATTTTTTTTTTTTCATCGAGGCACTCTGTAAGACTGGGCAAGGAAACGTAGCGCCCAAGCCAGCTTTGCAAGCACCGGACCCCACGCTCCAGGTCAGCTCCTCGACAGCGACATCGGACCAGCACATGCGCCGCCACAGACTCCTCTCCAAGAACCCCAAAAGAAACACCGTACCCTGCTCTTCGTCTTCACCACCGGCGATCGCCGCCACCGCACGAACCTTCCCATACGGTACTCGGATCGAGAGACTACAAGCCAACCTTCCACGCTGATTCCATCCTCATACTCGGTTTCCTCTCTTATGGTCGGAAGATGCCAGAAATCGAGGAGGTTCAGATCAGGCATAGAGTTTCACACCGCCATATCATCATCCTCGGTGAGCACATGCCTCATCATCTTCTAGTTTCCCTCTCCATGTTTCTCGTCTCGTCTCCAGACCAAATCTCTGACCATCTCGTCTCTTCGCTTGCCGGGAACGTCTGGTCGATGCCGAGCTCGTGGTCACCGTCAAGGTCCTGATCTTGGATGCGGCTCTGCAGCCTCTCTTCCTCGTCGCGGAACGGCTTCATCTCCGTCAGATTCGTCTACAGCGTCGTCCTCCTGCCCTTGTGCACCCTCGCCAAGACCTTCGGACCAACCGAGACGCCGCCAAGCCGCTGTCCGTCCTCGCCGTGCTCTGGATGACGCGGACACCACCGCCTAGCCGAAGGCGCCGAGCTTGGGAACCCCGTCGCGGATCAGCTACCTCTTCTTCCCCTCCGGCACCTGCGCGTCGAGACCGCCGCCATGTCAGCGCGGTGAGCTTGCCATCTTCCTCGCTGTACTCCTGTTCCAGATAGGCTCGTTCTCCCTTGCGTCCTCTAGATGTTCGATGTAATGCCACAGCTGCTTTGCTTTCGTGCGCCGTTGATCTCCTTCCTCTACCCTTGTCATCTCATCGTTGCAAACCTGGGGTGAGCTCCGGAAGCCTTCCCGCGCCCCTGCCTCTCCATCTAGGCCGAATTTACTAAACGTCTGCTATCTGTTTGACGAAATGTCACTGCCGATGCCAGAGTCTGTGCGGATTGCCAAGGCTGTAGCTTTATTGGCTCATGTTGGTCGAGCTTTTCTTGGTTGAGTGCGTAGTCAGCTGAGAGTGCTGGTTTGGTTGGCTCGGTCTGTTCTTCGGATTAAGGCTGTTACATCACCTTGGAGAAAATCTGTATGGTCACCCAGCTTGAAATTTGTCTCCCTGTGGCTAAAGTCAGTGCAGACCTGCTTTCACTACTTGTTTTAGGTTGGCGAGTTCTAGAGTCAGCAGAGCTTGGGTATCATTTCTAGAGCACTTTCTGCCATGTCTTTGTAGGAACCCGAAGCTTCTCACAACCTAGACTTTCCTCTCTCTCTCTCTCAACACGATTGCAAGATAGAAGAAAAACAGTAGACGGAGCACACAAGTATTTCCCGCGACGAACGTTGCGGCGACAACCTCACATGTATCTTGGCTTTATTTCTTACGGGTCTCAGATTACGTCGGAGGATTACCTTGCCTTTTGTAGGCCGGGCGCCGATCCGCGCGACTTGGAACACACGTCGTGCAGGAGCTCTCCCTCATCTGCACGACGCGTTCGCTAACGCACGGCTCACGCAAACCAGCCGTAACCAACTCCAACTAATCCTAACAGACCCTGACGCGCCCTCTGCAGCGTTCCTGCCAGACTCAGACTCAACCTGTACGCGACACAATGCGTGACCTCATGCAGCAGCTATTCTGCAACGCACGAACACACGCATACCTCAACTACACATGCTACTGACTCAATGCAACACATGCACACCTAGAGCCAATGCCAAGATCATTGCTAACATTCACCTCCCTAAACTTGACATGGCACACACTCCAACTCACAGCGGTGCCGGCTCGTCATCGGCGCTCGCCAACAGTGCCTTCCCGTTCTGCGTCTCGAAGCAAAACCTGGCGATGTGCCCGCGCTCACCGCAAGTATAGCATCGTCCCTGATGGTGCCCGCCGGAACGCGACTTGCCCGAACATGTGCCGCTCGCGTCGTCATCCTTAACATCATGGCAGCCGCTACGGCCACCTCCCTTCTCGCCGTCGCGCCGCGCATCACCACAATGACCACGTTCCTTGCCACAATGACTCCGTGAACAGCAAGCGCACTTGACACCCGCACCAAATTCAGCCGCCTCATGCTCGGTAGAGCGATCGTCTGTCAGGCGTAACCTACCAACGAGCTCCTCCATAGACATGGAATCCAAGTCTAGGAGCGTCTCGATCGCCAACGCGATCTGGCTGAACTTCTTGGGAACCACGCGTAGGATCTTCCTCACCACGCGACCATCTTCCAGCTTCACGGCAAGATCCGTCAAGTTCCCAGTGATGCGCTTGATGCGCAGGGAGAAGTCGTCGATCGTCTCGCCGTCGAGAACGCGATTTTATCGGATTCCTTCAACAGCCGTTGCGCCCTCGGAGATGAAGGCCGAGCTCACCCTGAAGTCGACGAAAGAGACGTGAGCGGCGGTGAAGACGTTGCGTGTTCGCTTGCTTCATGCGCGACTCACCCTACTGCATCGTCTTCACCGCCGCTCACGTCTCTTTCGTCGACTTCTTCACGGCGAGCTCGGCCTTCATCTCCGAGGGAACGCCACGCAGGATGGCGGCCAACGCCATCCTGTCCTCGCAACGCTCGGCCTTTTACGCCTCCATCACGTCCCACAGCCCCAACGCCTCCAAGCCGACCTGCATAACCAGCGACCACTCTCAGTAATTCGTCTTGGTCAGCATCGGCAACTCCATGACGTTGGAGTTGGCAGCGGTCATCTTCGATGGCTTCGGCATCTTCCCTGGCTCTGAATACCACTTGTTGAAACCCGGAGCTTCTCACAACCTAGACTTTCCTCTCTCTCTCTCTCTCTCTCTCTCTCTCTCTCTCTCTTTCAACCATGATTGCGAAATAGAAGAAAAATAGTAGATGGAGCACACTAGTATTTCCGGCGATGAACGTCGTGGCGACAACGTCCTCACTTGTATCTTGGCTTTATTTCTCACCTGACTCAGATTACATTGGAGGATTACTGTAGGGTCAATTTTGTTTTCGCGGTTGCTTGCATAGCTTTTGTTTTCGCGTTTTTCTTCTAAGTTTTCTAAAACTTTATGCATTTTGAGGTTTATCCCTATTTTTATTGGATTATTTGAGTTCAAAGAAGACCCTTTTGCTAAATATAATTAGCTGCGCATTTGTTGGACCAAGACCAGCCCACTCGATGCATCATTTTGCAGCCCAACCCAGTTGCGAATAATCCTTTGGGCCATTAGAAAATCTCATCTCTCCAGTCCATTGCTTCATCACCAAACTGCATCAGGCCGTTGGCCTTTCTGGCACGCACGCTCGACATCGAGCCTTGACGCCGTAGGCGCAGCCTCATCCGGTCGCCTCGCTGTCCAGCTGCATGCGTGGCTCGTCATGTTGAGTTGCCACTACCCGCAAAAAAAAAAAAATGTTGAGTTGCCACTGCCTTACGTCCGTTTGGTCACGGCAAGCACGCCCGCGTATTTCTGTATGCTGCACACAAGCTCACGCCGTGTTCCATTTGCCTGCATGTACAAACTTCAGAGATAAATTAGTAGCAGCTGCTTCACGCCTAGTTCTTTCTCCAAGCATGCTAAGCACAGCAGAAAACTGTTAGGTTATCGACGGAACGACGGCACGTA